>JAJHSJ010000361.1:0-44346 GCA_021015155.1 Magnolia officinalis | reverse complement strand
CCAGAGTGCGTTTTGAAATCCCACGCCTACACAGGGCCAGGCCGTGGCTGAGGAAGAACCGAGCCGATTCATGATCTGTTGAAGAGGACATTCACACTGCACACGTGCCAACCTATATAAACACGGTGAGTTCTCATCCACCCATCAGCTGGGGCTCAACATGAAGAAGCATGGCCTAAAAATCAGGCTGGCTCACTCATAAATACCATACAAAATGGACCAAACCAAGCTTTTTTTTTTTTTTTAAATTTTATAGCCGCCCATCCTTTCATGCACTGTGGACCACTGATTCTTTTTTTTCAAAAATGAATCTACACCACACACTACGGCCAAAGATCAATGGCTTGGATGTTCAATACGTGTGCCACATGAAGAAAGCCAGCTTAGAAGATGATGAAATTCAACCACGTAGCAACAAAATCAAGTTACAATATCATCAAGCAAAATTTCAATAATACAAAGGAGTCGAGAAGTTTATACGAATGCTTACAGTTTGTAAGATGTGAGGCCCATGGTGCAGTGATCCACATCTAGACCATTGGTCTTCTGGCCTCTATATGATAATCCTAACCTTCCAATTTGGGCAGGTAGGCGGTTAATAATAGAAATACAGAAACAGCCCACACTGAACAAAGGCCCAATGTTAGTGGTCAGGAGCTTCGAACCTGGGAGACTTGCTCGGCCAATCAATCCACAGTGATTGATGGTTGTGTGGTGGGGGGGCATCAGACCAACGGTCTGGATCAATGAACTAATCACCCCAATCGAAAAACTAATAACCAAAGGATGGTATTGCATATACCCTTGAATGGCGATTTTCAGTCATAGGTAGAATCTGCTTTCCTTAACCACGCTTTCTGCCACAGAAGAAGGAATGTTTGCAGGCGGGGCCGTGCTTCCAACATGGTGAAAGGCTTCTGAAGGAGGCCTGAAATAAACCCAAGGAGTTTAGTTCAGATCTGCGTGAGAAGGGGAGAGAAATTTATGGATCGTTCTACGCATCCCTGATTAGCAAAGGGCATTAGTCAGGTGATAATTGGCACATGCAAGGTGGGACAGTGGATCTGGACAGTCCATCTAATGCATCCCACCTGTTAAAAATCAAATGTATCGACTCACCCTAGTCATACGAACAATTGGTGTTACAGACAGGGAAAAAATGAAAATAAGTGACGGTCAACACCAGGGTAATTCTGATCCTAGACCATTGAGATTTTGAACCATGAGCTGTGTATGGACAAGACCCACTGGATTGATGGGTTAGTTAGATCCTCTCTCTCTCTCTCTCTCTCTCTCTCTCTCTCTCTCTCTCTCTCTCTCTCTCGCTCTCTCTCGCTCTCTCTCTCTCTCGCTATATATATATATAATAGATATATAATATATATATATATATATATATATTTGAAGTAGTAGATTGTACACTATGTTGCACATGGATGTATTATACTATCTTTGGGCCAAGAGTTAGTACAGGATGTTTGGGTTTCCATTTTTAGAAGTGTGTCTACAGTTCGACTATTCAACTTTAAAATGATGGAGCTCAGCATAGATAGTTAAATGCACCAAAAATGACCCAGATTGGAAGATCCCAGCTATAGAATAGTTGGTGTATGGGCCAACAACATCAAGTCAGGTAAAAACCAATGGTTTGGATGACTGAATATTTGGCTGCACCTGTACAAACTCAAAACCGAAAGGAACTGTACAAACGGTTGGACATATGTTAAATACCCTGAACATTGGCATATTGATAGTAATGTGGGCAATACATGCGTGGAATTTCAGTGTGGAATTACAAGATCCTCAACACAGAGCTATTCACTGTATTGTGGCTGTTCAGTTGTATAAGTAGGGGATCATGATGAGAGATCCATACCATTGACCCGTTGAACCTAAACAATGACATCAATAGGATGATGTCATCTATAAGACAATCTTGACCTTTCATTTTGTGTGGCCTGCCAATATACAGCCACTACAGGAGCTAAAGAAAGGCTCAGGATTCGCTAGGATCCTCTCATCTAGGAGATTCTGAGGCATGGTCCATCCACAGTATGACAGCCCAGGAACTGTGCATATCGTCAGTGATGATCTTACAGTTGATCTTCCCATTGGGGATGATGGGTCCTTTTATTCATCATTGTCCCTAAACCTCAGTGTGGAATTCCAAGATCAAAGCTACAGAAGTAAAGACAAGGATTCGAGTTTATTTCACAAGTTCATTTGCTAAATACGAAGCCAATATCACAAGACCAACCTGCAGTTTTAGCATACCAAGAAAATGGAAAACTGAGTGTTGCATGGTTTGAACACTTATGTTAAAAGAAGCTAAAAGGCCAAAGGAATTCAGTGTTTATGTTCTGATAGATTAGTTAGATTAGAGATAAGTCATGGTAAATGTGTGAGATCTGGGCAGTTCATCAAGGTGGACATGTCTGTGTGTTGTAGCCCAAATCATCAGGTAGCAACTTGTGCATGAAAAGAAATGAATGGTCAAAAGGAATTAACCAGCGTTCCCCAGTCGACCTACGCATGTGGGCTACCAGATGACAGGGTTATATTGGCACACATGCAGAGTAGGATTCTGAAATCAACTACAGTGACTAGCAGCTCTTTAATAATAAACTCTAGTTCTGGGATGTTTTTTGTTTTCATGAAAGATCTTAGCCAAACATGTGCACTCAAGTGGGGTGATATCTATTTGTTTGACAATAAGTACCAGAGTGCATATTACCTAAGATACTCGGAAATGTCGAAATAAGTGTTGTAGCCATTTACAATGCTTCAGTATTAATTGTAGACGTTTGCTCATCCCACACGTGTATGATGCAGCTCTCCTCAACATGTCCCCACATGTTCCAACCTGGCATGTGTGCGAGAAACTAAGCCAGTCCATCAAGTGGCCCCCACTCTGTAGATGACATGGCCCAAGAATAGCATTCTTCCTTATCAATTTGGGCGCACCAGTATGTTGAATCTGGACAATCAGCATGACTTTTTTATCGTCTGTTTTCATATATCATGGCCAATCTGATTTAACCATCCTGACTCTTGGGCCAGAGCAACTACAATCTGGGACCCTCTGATGGACTCTTTCATCTTGCATGTGTGCCACATTGGCACATGTGGGAGGCACTTATGTGACTGTGCTAGACATGCGTGTGGGACAAGAAAGGATAGAAAAAAAGTGATAAAACAAATGCAATTTCTTTTTCTTTTCTTTTTTGAAACGGTTAATTTATTCCGAAAAGGCTAGGGGCCAAAAAAACAGAAAACAGAGAAAAAAAAGAGAGAGAAATGAAAAATTATATACAAGCAGCTCAGCAACAGAGAGCTGAGACAATGCTGAGAAGTGAGAAGTCAGCAACCCAATCCTTCACAAGATCAGCGGCCAGCTTGCAGACCTCCGATACATGCAGGACCTGCTGCTGAAGCACTGCCGGTTCCTTTCGGACCATATTGACCTCAAGTAGAGGACCATATTGAAAAAACAAATGCAATTTCAGCTTCCCAAAGAAAGAAAAACACATTTCCATGTCCGCAAGTAGAGGATTCAGAGATTATCATTGTAAGCCTTCTAATTTTTTCAGGATTCAGAACTTGAATAAAAAAAAGTGCATTTTCCACATTTCCTAAATAATGGGGGCTCAGCAGTCATCACCATACATGTGTGTACATCAATCCAGACCATCCAACCCGAAATTGCAGGTTACACTGTGAACGGAACATATTATAAAGTCACACGCATAGATGATTCTATCCATGCAATTAGGGCCATCAAATAGATGGTTAATAAAACAATTGTCCAAATTCAATGGATGCTATCATATGGCCATCCACAGTGGGGTCCACAATTTGAATGTTCTGAATTGTCAAGTACGTATGCGACATATACAATGACATCTCACCGCCATTAGAGGTGAAGGAATAGTGAAGGAAGATCCACTAGTTAATCTATAGCCTAAAAACATCAAGATAGTAGAGGCACATGAGTTTCAAAAGTCATGTACAAACACAATTCTATGAAAGTAGGGTGAAAAAAAAATAACTGCTTACAAATTGCATACCTCAGCGCATGCCGAAGATCTCTTCAGGAGGATCGTAAACATGTCGATCTGGAAACATCTCCTCAAAATCTTGTTGACTCTGTTTCTCAACAGCGGATGTGGGAAGGAGCCCCTTTAACAAGATCCTGAATGGCAGTTCCTCTGGCGGGTCTGGCGATTTTATATCCTCATAAATATTCATGGCATCAGCAGGTGAGCCATATTTCAAGAATCCCCTGATTACTTCAGCATAGTCTGAGAATCAGGAAACAGATCCTCTTTCCTCATACTCTCCCACACTTGCATTGCATCTTCCATACGTTTACTCTTTGCTAATGTAATGATCAAATCCTTGTAGAGAAAGACATCAGGCTTATACCAGTCTTCCTTTTGAATTACTCTAAACATCTGAAAACCCAAGAAGTTGTTACTTATTAATAAGATCAAGTCCGATTCTCTTAATCATCCCAAATACAATATAGCAAGAACCAGTTAACAAATAAGGGATTAATCAGGTGCTAGGCAAATTAACACATAGGTGCAACCGTACATCCGAGGTGTTCCAAAACGGTAACGGTGGCCGTAACAGCCACCACTGTTACCGTTATGATATGGGCCGTTATGGCTCTCGTATTTGGCCGTTACGGCCCTTTTTGTTTTTTGAAAAAACGTTACAGGACTGTTATGGTCTGTTACAGGGCATCATGGCCCATTACGGGACTGTTATGGCTTGTTTTTTGTAAAGGCTGTTTCGACCCTGTAACGCGTAACGGTTATGACCTTTACCATTATGTAACGGACGTTACGTAACTGATTTTGAATACCTTGCGTACATCATGGATTTAAGTGGGTTGGAATGAATTATCATGGGATTGAAAATCGGTACGAATCACCCGTTTCAGTCCATATCGTTCCATTTTGTTTGGTTTATCTGTACCATTTTGGGACTAAAACCTATACGACTTGGACAATACCGAGTCATATTTGGATAATTTATAAATCATGTTGTACATACACACATGTACCTCAAATCCAAACCACCCAAATACTGGGAGCCACTACAAATCGCTCATATCCCTAAAATCGGATTGATGAACGTTCCAAATCCCTAATGAATAGACATTTGTTTGTTGAATTTGGACCACTGGCTACCTCTTGCTTTCAATGTCATTTGATGCTCACAATGGCCAGTTAGGATTGTTCTTTGGGTCATGATCTATCTAAATTAGGTCATACTATTGATGGTTTTGGATTTAAGGAACATGCAATATGTTGTAAGTGGGCGGATTGTACCGCTGGAATGTAGTAGTGGTACAACAGCCAGCATCCTATTATTCAGCATTATAGAATGGAAAAACTGAGCATTTGGGGGCTGCCGCTCATGAAAGCCTGCAAGGAGGCTATTCCGGGTGAATGTTACCTACATCACCAAACCCCCTACATTTCTATCTGAACATACGACTAGATTATGGGTCATCTACTATCCGGATTGCTATTTTTTCCCACCTAAAATCATGGTTCTCTTTTGGTGTTCATTACATCATAACTTAAATTTATATTTTAGAATGCAAATACTTTGATTTATGCAATAGCATGCATATAGTATAAAATAACGTACTGACCATGCATGAGTTGTAATAATAACATTCACCATTGCATATATAAATCACATTAACTTCTACATGAAGCTATATTGCAAATACTTAGTGGACATACTAAGGGACCCATATGATCCAACACCTATCATACAACATGTTGGAGGAAGTAGTGTACCACATAATGGCTCATGTACCATGTGCTGGAGCAATCCGCAATTCAGGTAACCTTGTTCGAGGTTGTATCTCAAGAAAGCAGGCATTAGAACTAACTCAGCCATGCCTTCGGGTGGATTGGAAGTTGCTGCATTTAGGAGATGGATGCACAATCCCAAAGTGTGTGGGGGAAAAGGAAAGACAGAATTCCCTGAAGGTGGCAGCCTTTGCTTGGTGGTGGGAAGGATCAGGGTGTTAACAGTCAACAATTCAGAGAAGAAAAAATGATCATCCCCAAGTGCATGTGAGAAAGAAAAGACAAAGTTCCCCAGCCTTTACTGGTTGGTGGGAAGGAATGGAGTGTTAACGATCTAAAATCTTCAGGGAGGAATAATGGTGGGAAAGAGTGAGAGACAGAGTTCCCTCGTCGGTGTCATGTGTGTGCAAGATATGGAATCGGTTGACCACTTCTTCATGCATTGCCCTTTCACCAGAGGATTGTGGGTGAGGTTCTTTGAAAGCTTTGGGATGAGGGTGATGCTAGAATTCATCAAATGTTTTTTTTCTAGCATTGCAGGGGGACGGTGTTGTTTTGGAGGCTTGCTCTCATTGCAGGTATTTGGGCTTTGTGGGGTTGAAAGAAATAATAGAGGCTTTCGAAACTAGAGTGGGTAGGTACCATAAGTGTTTAGAAAGGCTATGTTGGATGGTTGGGATGTATCAAGGCAGTTTTTTTTTTTTCTTCTTGTGGTTTTTGGCGGTTTTTCAGTCTCTTTAATAATTCAAGTTGTGGGGGGGGTACTCCAATTCTTGGCTGTGTATTGTTGGATGTGTTGGGATGTATCAAGTCAATTCTTCTTCTTCTTCTTGGGATGTATCAAGTCAGTTCTTCTTCTTCTTTGAAGGGTAAAAACTAATAATTTATTCGTAAACCCATTTGAGCAGTTTGATGAGAAATCATATGTCAAGGATACGTTTGGGTGTACAATTTGATTCATATTGTGATAATTAAGCTGCAATGAAGTGGAAGTCAATATTTTTTTTTTTTTTAAAGAAGTGGATGTCGATTGCCACACCATATTTATGAGTAGGAATGTTAGTTAATTGCAATTAATTTTGTTTCGATTCCGAGTTAAAATGGACAAAATCAGAGATTGGGTCTGTCTATTCACGTTAAAGGACTAAACCAACTTTAACATTTCACTTTGTTGTGGCTTATTTCGCGTCGGTCTAGGTCAATTTTGCATCCAAATACATACAGTATAAGCTAAAAAGACAAACCAAGAGATTAAACATCAATTTTACTTTTGAAAAAAAGAAAAAAAAAAAAAAAAAAAAAAAAAAAAAAAAAAAATTTTAAAAGAAAACGTAGTACGGTCCACCTTTTGTGCTATCTATATCAAGGTTCAAAATATCATCTGAAGGTATCATCTTGTTGTATGAATTTATTGTGATACAATCCCAATATCATACCAATATTTTTTATATTCTCAATATTGGTATGATATTGAATTCCATTAAAAGCATCTAAGGAACATATGGATGCATTATGGTGCATAGCATTGTATCAGAATGCACCAACTCATTCTGATTTGATACATTTTTATAGAGGCGTACTGTAAATATAAACAGTTAAAAATGATGCCTCATGGTACATATCCAAATTCAAATACAGACGTTGCATTTTATCAGAGGATGAATTTATCATAATACATTCATGATGCAAAAGGAGCATTCTGATATTTTGAACCCTGATATAAAATAAAAAATAAAAACCCAACAATCTATTGAGGAAGGGATAGAGTAGAGTGATTGTTCCCCACCATTTCTCAGCTTCCACCTTACAATTGCATCCATGTACAGAATTCATAGACCATCCAAATCATGGACCCCCAATATGGATGGAACATAGACCGGAAACAACACCGATCAGACTATCTTAAACTATGATTTGGCCAATTGAGATTTGGACAGATAACAATTTAGTTTAAACCGTCCATTTGATAGTAACCAATTTGATGGCTAGGATCATTCCATCATGAGATTCGAAGCTAGGCTCCATGAATTTCTCCACATGTATTCCACGAGCTTAACAGATAAATCACCGCCATTGAATAACACAGGCCCACAAGCAAATAGTCTCTTCATTTCAAAAACCCAATTCCAGAAATTGCAAAAAAACAAATAAATAGATAAAATCAGCAACATCTCAGAAAATGCATCAGAATGAAAAGTTCAAGCATCAAAATCCTACCTTGAGCGCCAACATCACATCTCCTGCCTTTCAAGCTCATTCAAGACAGCAATCATGTCCATCTTCAGCAGCCTCTTGACGTGAGATTTCACGAACTTCTCGAGCTTTTCTTCATCGTCTTTGAATCTCTTCAAGCCCAAATCACGAACAAAGCTTCCTTTCCTATCATCTTCTTTCCTTTCCAAAGCGCCCCCTCGGCCTCCCATCGTGATAGAAACGCCTGAAATCGGATATGGGTCCATTGGATGGATTTCGTGATTTGGGCATTGAGATTTGATGGGATTGGATGGAGAATGTGATATCAGGGATTGGAGGATTGATGGGAAGAAAATGGGGATTTTTGATCGAGTGAAGAAGGCTCGAATCGCCATTGAAGGCGTGAGAATGGAAGCATTTGCACAGCTAAAACCCTCTCTTCTGCCCCTAAAACCCGGGAGCCGATTAGGTGTATGCGGGGTAACACCTTAGTGGGTGTTACTGTGGGCCCCACCATGTTGGTTTTATGTATATCCACTCCGTAAATACGTTTCTCAGATAATATTAGAATGTATGTAAACAATCAAGAAAATATAATACTTATATGGACCACATCAAAGGAAACATTTTTGATTGAACGTCCACCATTAAAAACTTCCTAAGGCCTACCGTTATGTTTATTTCCTTCCAACATGTTGAAAAAGGTGAAGCAGATCTTTATGATGGAAAAATAAAAATATCAACTTGATCCAAAAAATTTGTGGTCCACAAAAAGATTTTAATGGTCATTCACCACTGTTTCCAGTGGTGTGGTCCACTTTAGATTTTGATATGCTTAAAATTTTAGATCACTAACTGGAATGATCTTAAAAAACGGATGGACGGAATGGATATATAAAAACTTCATCAATATGATCCCAACACGGTAAGGGTAACACCTAATCCGTTCCCACTAAAACCCTCTTCCATCTTGCGCGCGGATTCGGTGAGGGCAGGGTAATAGACTAATAGGTGGGTGAGATCCTGACAGTGGGGCCCACCTTCATGTATCTGTTATATATCCACACGGTACATCCGTTTATACAGATCATTTTAGGGACCGAACCCAAAAATTAACCAGATCCAAATCTAAGGTGGACCACACCACAAAAAATAGTGATAATTGAATGCCCACCATTAAAAACTTTTTAAGGCCCACCGTAATGTTTATTTGCCATCCAATCCAACCTGTTGATAAGGTCACACCGACCTGGATGAAAGGAAAACACGGTTATTAGCTTGTATCGTGTTCACAACAAGGGTCACGATGGCTAGGGTACCCGGCCACAGCCTCCTTTGGGCTGGGCTTGGACCTACTTAGCTTAGCTTGTGGCTAGGTTAGGCCAACATGCATGTAAGACTGTCAACGGGCTGGGCCTGGGGTAGGTATCGACCCGGATTTTGAACTATTTCGGGCCGGGCCATCAGGCAGGCCTGTTTAAAATTCTGATTTTTCAGGCCTGAGCCAGGCCATTGACACCACTACATGCATGATCTGATCGATTTTTGGGTTAGGCCCGTCACTTTAGCTTATCCAATCCAGCCAACATTATATTATGTCATCAGGCAATCAGGCATCCATCATCTTGTACATAGACCGTTGAACTCATTCCTCTAAAATGTGTAAGATTTTGTGCATGTGTGGCTCACATGAACAATGGATAAATTAGGAATAAGGAACGGATTAGGTCTTACCTTATTGTGGAGCCCACCTTGATGTTTTGTGGTATGTTCATGCCGTCAATCTTATTTCTCTTGTCCATTTTAGGGCGTGGTCTCAAAAATTAAGTAGATCAAATCTCAGGTGGACCATACCACTGGAAACAGTGTTGACTGAGTGCCTTACCATTAACAATTCCAACGGGCATATCATAAGTATTTCTTAAGATTTATTTGACATCCAACCCGTTGATAATGTCAGAAAGATCTGGATGAAGGGAAATATTAAGATCAGCTTGATCCAAAACTTTGTAGCCCACAAGAATTTTTAATGGTTATTTATGACGTTTCTAGTGGTTATGGTCCACTTGAGATTTGGATTTTCTTAATGTTTGGGAACGAGTCCTAAAATAAGATCGAAAAAAGATGGACGCGTGGATGGATATACAATAAATGCATCAAGGTGGGCCCACACGGCAAGGGTAACAGCTAATCCTCCCTTAGGAACATTCAATGGAAAAATAAATTTTACCAAGTTTTTTCGGGCCAGGTCAAGTTGGATTTGACTCAACCAATCTTTTCAAGCTTGGAATTGGCCCACTGTGGTAGGCCATCTTGGGCTTGAGTCCTGAGTGTGATGCCTAGCCCAAGGCTAACCTGGTCCAGCCCATTGCCTCCACCAACGGCTGATTTTTGCACTTTATTGCATCGAGAGTCAGCAACCCATATGCCTTTCTTTCTTGAATTCAGATCCTCTGCTTACCACAAGCAGTAAAATCTTGTTTTCCTGTATTGTGATTGGTCCAGATCATCACGTCCTCTTTTAAAGAGTGGACTCATGCATTTGCTCTAAGAATGCATGTGTGTCAATCCACAACGTCAAAATTGAGGACCTTTAAAGATGGATCATAAATCCAATTTATAGTTGTTATAGGGAAATCTGAACAAGGATAATTGAGGTCAGCCGAAGCTACCCGAATCAGAAACGGGCCCTCGGAAAGAGAATACAATGTCAAGTATGAGCAGACCCTAAGTCACGACCGTATGCTAGCTGAGACAAGCTCTCCACTAATGAGTCACAAACTCGGAAACTATAGTCCTGATTGGCTGATCCGAACCTCGCCCTCATCCAAAGAAGGATGGCTGAGTTGAGCTCTGATCTTCGCAGCTTCATTCAGCAAACTCCGACCTCAGTCTCGGTCTCGGGATTACACAGTTTGAGGCCGAGCCTGGGCGCGGATACACCGTATGCTGAGGCTGAGGCCGAGCTCGGCGCAGATAAGCCATATGCCGAGGCCGAGCCCGGGTGAGGATACTCCATGTCCCGAGCCTGGAGAGACCTGAGAGTAACCAAATCCGAACGCAACCGAAGATTTCGCCCAAGGATACGCGCCCTTAAGACACGATACGCCGCACGACCCAAAAATTATGGATAATATCTCTACGATCGTAATATCTTATTGATTGAGCAAATCATGTCAAAATCAATGGACATAGATCGTCTAACTCTCAGGTATAAATACCAGGGGGGTCCATTGCTACAGGTACGCAAGATCTCACACCCTCTCTCTACATTCAACTTAGATCCAGATTCCCTAGCCTGACTTAGGCATCGGAGGGTCCCCCGGCTGAGCCGGGGTCTCCTTTGCTCACCCTTTTGTGCAGGATCAGGGTTCGTTGAAGGTTCACGGCATTGAGTGGAGGGTGGATCAGATTTTGACCTCAACAATAGTAATTGGACAACCAAAAGTTCAGTTGGTGCCCATTTAATGGGTGGCCAAAAGCATTAGGTTGGGTAGTGAAAACATTTGGTTGAGAAAAGTATATGGCATTTCCGGGACATTCCATGTCATTTTGGCACACATCATATGTATATGCGATCAAGACCATTAAGTTGACATTTCAAATATCGAGTCAACGATGGTAAAAAATCACAATGTTTGTGTGACTGAAGAAATTAGAAGACAAAAACCAGCAATGACTGTCACGCCCCAAACTCGAAAACGGGCTCATCACAAAATTCCATCGCCGAAATTGGAGTCGACAGCCTCTGTAGTGCCCCATTTTCGGATCCCGACACTCACATGCCGATTCCGATCCTGGGATCCTACAAGGAGGATTTTCAGTATGATTTTTCTTTTTTTGTAATGGCGCATAACCATAAGCATAACCAAGTTACAAAACAACATCACCATATATCCACTATATCAAAAACTTTAAGTACAATGCGGAAAGGGAAATACATATATCGAAATCAGATCTCCAGAAGACAGCTGCACGCTCCAAGCTCAACGCTGCTGCAACCTAACGCCGCCTGCAAGCATCTATCGTGCATAAGCTTATAGAAAGCTTAGAGGGTGGTGAAAGTGTATGCGAGGTAAGTGCCAAGTATACAATAAAGCTCATAAATCATACATCATCGGGATAAGCAGAAATACTGACAAGATCATGAATCATATGATATCAGAGGAAGCGGAAAAAAATACTGGTAAGTCCATGAATCATTAATAACAGAATACGTAATGCGGATCGGCTATGCAAATGTGGAAGCCGAATGTCAGATGCCGATGATGCAATACAATATGCAAATCCTGGTAAGTCCGTCTAGGCCATATAAGTGCAAAAAACATAGTAACCCAAAATGCTAAGTACTGTGGATGCAATGTAATATGCGGTGCGAATGAAATGACCATGATGAAAGGTGAAGTCGGGATGATAGTACGTAGCATCGCAGGCTATGAGGTCCATCACAAGGGACTTCTATCCAAACCAATCCCATACCTAAATTTGGACAGTCAGACTCAATGTGGTAAACTCCTGATCTCAGGTTAGTCGTGCACCCAACCAAAATCCTGACCATGCGAAGGTACATATAATAAATAGTTACGCACCACCAGTCCGAGTGGATAGTGAATGAATGAATGAATGGATATGCAATTCCTGCTCAATAAGTCTACATATCAGTACAGTTACTCTCTGGAAAATCACCAGGGTCTATTACACTCTACACCGATTGCCACCTCCCTACCCGCACAGCCCGGCGAGTGGAAGAGACCTCACTATCCGCCTAGCCAATAGTTTGTCAATACCTACTCGGCTCGTCGATAGCGGACCCATTTACGAGCTGGTCATACTCAGCCTAGCTTATAACCCTCTCACTCGGGCAGATAAGGCCACACCCCCTCCGAACCGACCACGACACAGTGGGAGATGCCACTTACTAGTATTCGGCACTCGGGCGCTCATGTTCCACTCGGTCTAGATGTTGGGGCACCTCCTGACCTTGGAGATTTTGGGATTTTCACTCAAGGACATCCTAAGTGCTCACAGTGCTAGAACCAAGTATTTTCGGTGTCCCATTTAACCATCCACGATGTGCTTGTGGAGGCCATGGCCCTGATGTCGCTAGGGCGTACAATGATCAAGTCACATATATGCGAGATGCATGAGTCACACTATCCAGTCATGCAGCAATCCTGCGCGTATGGCGTGATAATGTGGGCACTCCGTCTCATAAGGAGTCCCGTAAATAGTCTACCCAATGGCGTATGCTATGATCAAACATTCCTCATATCAGATATACATATGATGCGTATGGGCATGAATCATGGAGTTATATTAAGTATTTTATATGGTGATGAACTATCCTCACAACGAAGATGAGCCTTGATGACCTACACACAACAAGTATGAGCTTATCCATGGCCCTAGGGAGATTTATAATACGGACATTTAACCAACATTATTCTTACAATGTGGACGTCAAACCATTATTGCTCCTAAGGCATGGCTCGCCATAAACATCGTTACATGCATTATAGCAGAATCACACATTACATCGGTGCACATTCATCGCATTGGGCCACATATACACCACATCGGGCCTAGCCATGCGGGCCACAAATACATCACAATGGACCTTATTAACTGGGTGACAAATACATCGCAACGGGCCTTATCAACTAGGCCACAAATACAACATAATGGGTCTCTCGCATGGGCCAAAATACATCACAATAGGCCGCACCAATGAGCCTTCTGTATATCGAGTCGGCCATATCACTTGGGTCGCACCAGTGGACCTCATATACATCAAGTGGACCGCGTCCACGGGCCGCACCAATGAGCCTCTTATACATCAAGTGGGCCACATCAATGGGGCAATACACATCTCAATGGGCCACGGCATATGGGCCAAAAATACATTACAATGGGCCGCAAATATATCACAATGGGCCTCTACCCATAAGCTCCAAATACATCACAATGGGCCTCAACCCATGGGCCCTAATACATCACAATGGGCCTCGTCATATGGACTGAGAATTCATCACAATGGGCCTCGCTAAATGGGCCATAAATACGCAACAGGTGGGCCCTGCACATTGGCATAAATACATCACATCGGGCCCCAACACATGGGCCGAATGCACATCATATTGGGCCTCAAACATGGGCATCATATACATCAAGTGGGATGCATCACATGGGTCTTACATATCGCAATGGACCGCATCAATGGGCCTTATACATCACATCAGGCCGCTTGGATTAAACGCGTACATCACGTGGGACCCATGTGGATGGACGATGTGAATATACAACACATCTCAAGGTGGGCCCTACTCGTCCTATGACAAAATAAATGGACAGCTGGGTATAGAACACATGCATCAAGGGGCCCGCCGTCCCACAAAACAGATAGACGGCGTTGCTGCAAAGCACATACATTATGGTTAGCCCATACAACACCGTCCAAATGGATGGCGTGTATATAAAATTCATATATCAAGGTCAGAGCTGGGCATCGGGACCGAGTCGAATCGGATTTGGCCAACTCGACCAGGTCCGAGTTCTGCATGGCTTGACCCGAACTCGGTTAGATCCGGGATCGAGTATGGGTCATCTGACCCAATCTGATCTGTTGTAACATTAGACTGACCCGAACCGAGTCCGACTCGGTCAAAAAAACTGAGTCAGATCTGATTGGCTACTGTTCGGATTAAGTTCTTTAAAAAAAAAATCACCATTAAATTTTTGTAGAGCCCACCATAACGTTTATTTTCCATCCCAATATCAATAACGTAACAACTACATGGATGTAGAGGAAAAACAACTTTCATATTGATCCAAAACTTTTGTGACCCTTAAAAGAGTTTCAATGGCAGATGTTCATCCTCCACTGCTTTTTGAAGTGTAGTCCATTTGATCTTTAGATCTGTCTTATTTTTCGGCTTAAGCCTTAATATGAGCCTGCCAAATGGATGGACGGTTTGGATATATACACATACCTCATGATGGGACCCACATAATTTGCTAACGTCAATATGCAAATATACACTGCTGGTGCACGGTACACCTGCCAAACTCAGGACGTCTCATCACATCAACACGTACGCGGATTTCGTATAAAAGCCTTCCACAGGAAGTTGCCGCACTTAAAGTTAGGTGGGGCACATCGTGATGTTTGCGAGAAATCCACACCTTCCATCAGTTTTGTGAGATCATTTCAGGACTTGAGACCAAAACTGAATAGGATCCAGGACTCAAGTGGGCCGCAATAAAGGGAAATGTGTAGGGAAATTCCTGCCGTTGAAACGTTCCGGGCGTCTATGGTGATGTTTGCATGCCATCTTTACCGTTTTATAACGTCGTTCCTATTGGGTTTGAAATGAAAACACAAATACTAGCATGATTCAAAGCTTCTGTGGCCACACGAATATTTCAACTGTAGACATTCAATCCTCACGTTTTTGTCCACCTGAATATTGAATCCAGATCAGTTTTTGGCTTGTGTCCTAGAATGAACTCACAAATGGATGGATGGAGTGGATTTCTCAAAAAAATCACTATAGGCCCCACCTAAGTTACAAGCGTAGGAACTCGTTGCAAAAGGCTTTCGCACGACACGGGAGCTTTACACCCGCTACACAGCGGAAACGGATTGGCTACTCCCCTTGCCACCAGCCAATGGCCGGTGGTCGGTGGTGATCTGTGGGCCCCACCATGATATATGTATTTCATCAATTCCGTTCATCTATTTTTATAGATTATTTTATGGTATTACAAAAAAAAGAAAGAAGAGATATATCCTAATCTCAAGTGGACCACATTGTAGGAAATAGTGTTTATTTAATGAACGTCAACCATTAAAAACTTTTTGGGGCCCATAAAAGTATCGGATCAAGCCGATCTTTGTTTTTTCCCTTCATTTGGATCTTTACGACCTAATCAATAGATTGGATGTCAAATAAACAGTACAGTGGGCCTTAGTAGGATTTAAATGATGGATATCCAATCACTACTGTTTTCCTGTGGTGTGGTCCACCTGAGATTTATATCCCTCTCATTTTTGGGATAAAGCCCTAAAATCATATTTAAAATAGATGAACGGAATGGATGAAATACAGACATCATGGTGGGGCCCACAGATCACCGACTACCAGCCACGGGGCTAGTGTCAGGGGGAGTAGCCAATCCGTTCCCCTACATAGCTTCTCGAAGAAGCTTTATAAATGCCCGTCTGTAGGTACCCTGTAGCTAGCTAGCTGCTCTAGTACATGTCAGTACGAAGATAGCACGAACGCTCCTCGAGCTCTGAGCTGTGAGAACGGTTCAAAGGAGATCAAAGTTACTGGGCCCCACAGTGATGTATTTATTATATCTACACCGTTCATCTATTTTTAGAGATCATTTTAGAGCATTATCCAAAAAATAAATCATATCTAAAGATCATCTAGACCACACCATAAATATTGACGGAGATAATGATTTTCACCGTTAAAAAATTTATAGGGCACCATAACGTTTATTTTACATCCAATCTATTCGTAAGGTCATGAGTACCTGATTGAAAAGGAAAACTAAATTCCATAAGATCACACGAAAATAAATTCCATAAGATCACATGTACCTGAATGAAGAGGAAAAACAAATTTGATATTGATCCAAAACTTGTGTGACCCTGAAAAGGGTTTCAATGGTAAACGTTCAATCCCCCACTGCTTTCCGTAGTGTGGTCCACTTAATAGTTAGATCTATCTTATTTTTTGTCTCAAGCCTTAATACGATATTGCTAAATGGATGGACGGTTTAGATATAACACATCTCGTGATAAGACCCACGGAACTTGTTAACATTACACCAGCCAATCTGCTTCCGTCTAACTTTGGGGTCTGCCTGTCAAGACGACGATAAAGCTGCAGCTTTATCCTGCTACGGCTATCTCTCTTTCTCTCTTTCGCATACAGCAATATACTATTTTTCAATGTATATCTCTCTCCACTAGAGAAATCCCATAAAGCTCCAGAACCCAACGGCAGAAATTGAGGAATTTGATCTACCGCAAGACATCTAGCTAGCCTTCTACTTGCCTTCTTCTTCAACAAACAGGGAGAGACACATATAAAGAGAGAGACAAATATAGGGAGATAGAGAGATAGAGTTGGGAGGGATTTTTTGGACTAGGCGGTAAAAGTAAAAAAAAAAAATTAAAAAAAAAAAATATATATACACGGTCCGGATCGGGTCGGTCCGAATCGGACCCAATCGGATCGGGTTGGTTCGGAATAGGGCCTATCCAAATTCGATCTGAAAATAGTTCGGATCTGGATTACACTACCCGATCCTGACCATCAGTTCTATTCGAATCGGGTCGGATCGGGGCCGGATCCACCGGTTCGGGTATGAAATGCCCAACTCTAATCTAGGTGGGCCGTAACGACGGGCCTTGCACAGGGGACTTACATACATCAGGTGGGTCTCATCACGTGGGCCTTATATATCAAGTGGGCCACATCACACGGGCCATGTGTATATCAAATGGGCCACACCCAAATATAGGTGGTGGATTTTCACCATTAAAATTCCTAAGGGTTTAATGGTGGACCTTCAAACCCACTATTCTCTATAATGTGGCCCACCTAATCCTTGGATCTGTCTTATTTTTAATCTCAAGCCTTAAAATTATCTTTCAAAATGGTTGTACGGTTTGAATGCAACACATACATCATGGTGGGGTCCACACACATGGCCCACCAATTAAATGGACGGTTTGGATATTACACAGACATTAAGGGTGGGGCCTACTGGCAGTCCAGGAAATGCCTAGACGGCATTGATAAAACACATACATGGTGGGTTCCATCCTCCATTGCTGTGGACGGAGTGAATAAAACACATACATCATTATGGGTCCCACGTGGGGCCCACCGTAACGTTTATTTGACATCCAACCGTTGATAAGGTCACACGCACCTAGATGAAAGGGAAAAACAAATTTCATATTAATCCAAAACTTTTGTGAAAACCCCAAATGGATTTCAATGGCAGACATTCAATCCCACTATTTCCTGTGATGTGGGCCACCTGAGTTTCAGATAGAGCTGATTTTTGGAGGGTGCCCACCAAATGAACGGTGTGGATGATAAACATATCATGGTGGGGCCCACGACTGGGACCGTGGGTCCTTGCTGTCCGTCCGCCAAAACGCAGCAGCAGGCGCTGCCTGCTTATTATATATATATATATTTGAAAGGGGGGTTTTTCCATGGTTTTTCATATGTGAGACCCGCATTAGGTGAATCCACTCCACCCATTAGATTCCATGTCCCGAGATGGACCAAACAAGCCTAATATTCGATATATTTCGGTATATAGAAACGTCAGGGGGTATTTCAACGGTAAAAATGCTGTTTGCTATGCTATGACCCACCAGAAAATCGGATCAGATTTATTTTCGGCTCAACGCCTAAAATGATTTGGGAAATAGGATGGACGGCATGGATGGTGTAACAGCCCACGCCCACACTGTATGATATTGTCCGCTCTGGGCACAGCCCGCACGGTTTTGTTCTCGGGGAACGCCCCCAAAAGGCCTCATACAGTATAAAGTGACAACTCTACATATAACCACCACAACTTCAGACGGCACTTCCGATGTGGGATAAAGCTTCACCTTTCACTGTGTGCACAGTAGCCTGCCAGCCACAGTAGCCTGCCAGCCACACAGTAGCTTGCCAGCCATCTTGGGGCCCGCCCACATGTGTGCCCGCCCACATGTGCCTGCCCACATGTGACCACAGTGACGGGGCGTCACAATATCCCCCGCTGAGGGCAGAGCCGTCCTCGGCTCTGATACCATTTGTAACAGCCCACGCCCACACTGTATGATATTGTCCGCTCTGGGCACAGCCCGCACGGTTTTGTTCTCGGGGAACGCCCCCAAAAGGCCTCATACAATATAGAGTGACAACTCTACATATAACCACCACAACTTCAGACGGCACTTCCGATGTGGGATAAAGCTTCACCTTTCACTGTGTTCACAGTAGCCTGCCAGCCACAGTAGCCTGCCAGCCACACAGTAGCCTGCCAGCCATCTTGGGGCCCGCCCACATGTGCCCGCCCACATGTGACCACAGTGACGGGGCGTCACAGATGGGATCCATACGTCAAGGTGGGGCTTGCATGAGCAACCCTCTCTAAAGCTTGAGAATCAAGCTAATATTTTTGTTTTCCCAGTTCACATTCAGCGTCCCTGGACGCTGGACGGTTTGGGCATAAGACATACATTTGAGGTGGGCCCCACCTATAGACGTGGGCCACCAAAAGGTTGGATGGCATGGGTAATACATACATCAAGATGGGGTTCATCTAGGTGGGCCGCACGGCCACATCATCACATAACATCCAGGTGGGCCGCACGACCACATCATCACATAAGAAAAAAATTGAGAAAAAGAGAGGGAGAGAGAGAGAGAAAGAGGGACACGTGTGATGGAGGGCTCCGCCACTATGAGACCTTCCTTGCATTCAATCATACATCAAGTGGGTCCCAATACATGTGAGCCCACCAAATCAAAGATCAACGGTGGAGATTCCTTCTCCACCCAAAATGGACGGTCTAGATGACCTCTTTTCATGCAAGGAAGATAAACATCATGATGGGGTCCATGGAGAATGGCCCCATCATGGAATGATCATGAGAATCAAGGTGGGTCATCGGCCACACCCAGGGTCCAAAATGAGATCTATACCATCAATCGGTAGGCCTTACTTGGCCCTTTGTTAAAACATGAAAATCTAACCTATAAAGCACCCACTGTTCGATCTTCTTGGTCCAATGGAACGCCGGTCTCCTTGCGCTTCACTTTGATGGAAGGTGATGAGAGTTAAATGGCTACGATGAAAGATTTTGGGGTGAAAAGTGGGCCACACACATGCACTTTCTCTCCTTAGAAATGCATGGACGTCCACCCTCTCCTCTTGCTTGGAATATGTGAGAGAGAGAGGGAGATCTAGAGAGAGAGAGAGAGAGAGAGAGAGAGAGAGAGAGAGAGAGAGAGAGAGAGAGGTGGTTGTAAGGGAGAGATGATGGATATGAGGTGAGTGATGGGTGAGGTGAGAGACTTGTTGACTTTTGAGGTTTGCTTGACTTGTGGGGAGAAAGCATGGGTTGCTCTTGTACTTGACATGAGGTGATTGATTGATTGATTGATGAGACATGCTGTAGAGATTCTCTTGGGATTGTAAATGTGCGGCGTTTCTTTGAAATAAACACGGGCACACATCTTCTAACTTGGTTATTGGGTCGGTGCGCAGGTCGCGGCGTTGGAACCGCGACGATGGCGCGGTTGCACTGGTACAAGTTTCGAGTCAAGCCGACTCTGAAATACGGGATATGACTGAGGGTTGCGCATAAATGCTATCTACGCTCGTGGGTTGCAGAAATTTGACCAGAAGGATTGTGGAAGCCTATGAAACAGTGTAGGCTAGGATATGGGTCTTGCAATGACTCCACTCATTTGTTAGATTATGAATGTCCAACTCGTTAAGATGGAGCCCATAGATGTCTAGTTGGATCGTCATTGACATTTTCCAAGCATGCAATATGCAATATGGAGAAACGAAAATGCATGCCTACATAGCGAGTGCATGGATATAAGAGAAGAGATTATTTTCTATTAAAAAATAGTCCTTAAATTCATAAGAAGAGAAAAATTTTTAACAAACAATAAATTAAAATTATTAATTGAAGTTTATTTACAAAGCCCTTTTATTTGTAACATTTTCAAAATAGTAAAGCTTTCTAAAATAATAAACAAATTCTAAACTAATTTAGACTTTTTTTTGGATGATCTAAAAATGGATTGGAAGTGGGCTCTCCAAACCATAAAATATTTTTAAATAGCAAAAATCAAAACTCACTAAAATAAATTAAAAATTTTAACTTAAAACCCAAGAATAATCTCTTAAACAAGTTGTTTTTAAAAAAATATTTAGGGCCTATGGCCTTTGGCATTGCTAGCATATAAAGTTTACTGATAGCTTTCCAACAATATATTATATAGGTAAAACGGATGACCAATCAGAAAAGTTATGACCATTGGAAGTTATAATCGTATTTAAGTTGTATTTATCTAATCGAGGCATCTCTGAACTAAATTTGTGTGATCCTAATTCTTTATTGAGTCATCCTTTACTTGTCTTACATCACTCTCCCATATTATTGTGAATGTGAATGGATGAATGCAACCCCCATTATACATTTCACCAAGTACATTAAAATGAAGGTTTGTTCAATAAACATTGCTCTTAATTTAGAATCAAACAAAGTTATTGTTGTGTTAATAGGGGACGCTTAGGTGATCCAAGAGATAATTTTTGTATTAAAAAGAGAAAAAAAAAAAAAAAAAAAAAAGAAGGGAAAAGACTTTTGCTAGAATAAATCTCGATGATTGCAATATGATATGCCGTGACTTTAGCCTTTGAATCAAAGTTATCCTCCAATGATCCCAGCTGTTTATGATAAATATCACTTCATATGGTGGAAAAATAATAAATAATAGCTCACAATTGGATTATTTTAATTTTTGATAATACGACTCTTTTCCTTTAAACATGACCGTAACCTTTTTATAATCAATGGGTTTGGGATATTCAAATTGAGATAGGGCATCTCCTATCTAAGGGAAGTCCATCAAATAAACGATTCAAATCATTGAAAAGTTCCAAATCTAGTTGTTAGAATTCCTATAGTTGCTTATATATCAGTACTTGAGGCTTTATTTATGTTAAATGCATTGACTAAATTAATGGCATAGCTAATTAATTTTTTAATTGATCTGACACTTTGACCATTGATATGCCTTGACATGCACAAACCCATAACACCATGAAGATTGAACTAAGTTTATTGATAAAGATAGCCAGGGTAAGTTTTTGAGTAGCAACATTTTCCAGACCTCTATTGAACAAAATCAAATTTTGAAGACGTTATTGCAAATTCTCACACCAATGATACATTATTTGCAATCCACACATAAAAATATATGGTTTGCAAATAACTACATTGATAATTCATCATTACTGCAAATACCCACATTTCATTAGTCTTTCTTAACTTTAGAGATAACCATTACAAAATGAAGAAGATGCCCATATGAAAAATACCACAAAGTTCATCTCTATGAGAAGAGCATAAACCCTTTAATTTTCTTAGAACATAACATATAATAATTTTAATGGAGATTTTCTTTTTGAGATACACAAAGATAAAGAGTGAGAAGTTCCAAAGTAAGGTATCTTCGTCATTTTTTTCAAAATATGCCAAAAAAGTTAATAGTTATTCAAAAAAATTACTAAAAGTAGATAACTGCAATAACCATGAATTTAATTAGTTATTTACAAACTTATTATTTAAGTGGTTATTTGTAAATAGGCCCAAATCAATCATTTTGGTCTAAAACAACCCTACTCGGGCTTGTTACTCTAATACATGATGATGATCAAACTGCCCCTCTAGTTAGAATTTCCACATTCAACATGGATTGAGAATTTCTATCAACCGTTATGCCATTAGCGAAGTGTTACGGTCCTCAGCGTCATGATCTACCATTGAATGGTGAAATGAGCCATATCTCACCACTAGAGGTGTTCACAAACGGAGCTAGCTCGGTTAGCTCACTCGACTCGACTCGAAAAAGCTCGATTCAACTCGGTTTGAAGCTAAGTTCGAGCCGAGTCGAGTTGATTTTTTGAGCTCGAAAATGAGTTCGAGCCGAGTTCGAGCTGGCCCCAGCTTGACTCGACTCGGATCGAACCTATCTTGAATCGAACTCGAATCGAACCAGTTCGGTGACTTGGTTACTTTGATATTGATGTTGCTCACCAAGTGTTTGATGAAATGACTCAAAGAAGTGTGGTCTGTGGCAAGGAAGGTATGTATATGAAACCAACACCCTTTTCTTTTTTTTCTTGATTTTTTGTTGCTTAGAAGGTGTTTGATAAAATACCTATAAAACCATTGTTGCTGTCTCAAATACAATGAGATTTTGAAGGTGCAGTCCAGGTATTTGTGAAAATGCTGCAATTGCGAACTCGGCTTGATCTTGCTTGAACTGGCCCGAGCTACTGATCGAACCGACCCGAGCCAGCTAGTCAAGCTCTAGGACCAAGCCGAGCCGAGTTCGAGCTAAGGTCAACTAGTGGCCGAGCCGAGTTGAGCTAAGGCCAGCTCAACTCGATGTACACCCCTACTCACCACCCATGATGTATTCTCAGCTTGAGGAATGAACGGCCCCTCCCCTTGGATTTACAGTTCGACAACTTTAATTTTGATACATGTGGATCACATAATCCATGTCTCATTGTTCATCAAACAAAGCATGCCTTACTAGCTATAAAGTCCCACCAATCGCGATTTCATGTTACATCCAAACACATATTGAACTAATTATAGTTATTTAATTGGACAATGTGTCCTAAATGCAAGCTACAAGTAGCTTATTTCACCATGATGGGAAGACTTGAATATAAACAATGGAAAGTTATTAGACACAAGGGAGTTACATGATATGTGCGGCCTAAATCTTTGTATGATTTACATAAACTTTCAATTTCAACAAGTATGTCCATGGTTTGGTGACCCAAAAATTAGTTTATTTTGTTCCAACATGGATGACTATGTCTTAAAAATCTCTTCAACAGGACAATATATAATTTTCTATTTACAGCCTACATGTAGACCATTAACAAAAGAAGTACAACAAAGGTCAAAATTCTAATGAAAATGCCCTAGATTGTGATCTTCCAATTTGGGAGATTTTTAGGGCATGCCTCATCCATGTAGGATTTAAAAGACCAATATTTTAGATCATAGAACCATGGTTCTACCATTCACTGAAAGTAAAACTCATGTATGTTATGCGAAGCATCGTCACACATATTACTGTGATTTTTAAAATCTCACCATTTTTTTGGGTGAAAAATTGATCAAATGATATATATATATAAGTATACACACAAACATACATATATAGATATATAAAAATTTCAAGCTAGTACTTTGAGATTTTATAATCTTAACATGTTTTATTTTTATTTTTTGTAAATTGATTAGAAATATATAAAAAAAATCAACTTATACCATTGCATATTTGAAAAATTAAAACTGTTCATTAATTTACAACAAAAAAATTTGCAATTTTTATTTTTAGCAATTTTTTTCCTTTGTTACACGAGAAAAACATAAATATCATGAGAGAAATTGTGGAGAACAAGATTTGTCACTATGGTGAAAAGATGGTAAAAATGTATCACATAAGTAATCATAAACCGTACCTAAAGAAATTAACATAAAGCCCAAAGGACCATCAAGACATACAAAAACCAAAATATCTTTGTTCCATTTCAAAAGGATTGTTCCCAACAAAATGGTAAACCAAAATGCATGGACCATTAAACCATGTTGTCAAAATTGAAGGCATGACTTGGAAAATATGGCAAAAACTCTCACATGGAATTTTATAAAATATCAATAATACGCTGACAATCTTAGATAATAAATTCTTTGACATAGCTAACTTGGTGGTGATAGATGATTTCCCAACTTTTGTTCCCATGGTTAACTTATGGGGTGTTGTATCAATCTTATGGGTAAAAATAGTATTTAATTCTTAATTAATAAAAATATAATAAATCGAAAGATATATAGGAAGGGAGATGTATAAAAATGGTAGCGATGACAGCTTTCTTCATTAGCCTAATTGTATGTAACCATTTGCATGAGGCATTCCTTCACTTGTTCTGCTTTTAATATTTCCAATTCTCTCCCCTGCAATCATGTGAAAAATAGGATAAATAAAATAAAATTTGATGATGATAATTGCTTTTAAGATCCGAGCATGCTTCGGTATCCTGTTGGAGATTGCATCGAACAATCCGCATCTAACGATGCATGCTATGAATTGTGAAGTTTGGACATGAACATTTTAGGTGATATTGGTAGTCCATTTATAATGCACCTGATATTTTTTAAACCATGATTTTGAATCAAGAATCATAGACGAGCTCAATGAATATTAAAATCCAATTAAAAAAACATGAGTAATAACATGAAGTACGTTTCTTACCTGTGCAGAAATTGTATTCAAAACAACACCTTTGAATGTAGTAGCATTGATGCTTGTCACCTCTAAGCCGAGATAAGCCAATTTCTCCATCAGTTTCGTAAACCCACCTTGTCTTTCCTCACATACTATCTTTATGTTGAACTTATTAAGATCTATGGTACTCACCACAACCTCTACCTATATGTAATTAGAAATGAAAATTTAAAATCAAACTCTTATAAGAATGCTTATATAAAATTAGTACATAAAGTCGGTTTATATGCCATCTCTACCATCTACTTGATGGAAAACCACCAGATTAACCACGACCTAAGGGAGTGTTTGGGTGACACTAAAATGGTGTTTCACTGCATTTTTCTCTCGATCACTATGTGATCGCTTGTTGGAAGTATGTGCCATAGCCCAAATAATCATGCTAATTTGGTAATTAGGTAGACTAACATGTGTACTACAATAGTGGCAAGTTAAAGAATTCCACATTCGAAAAACCGTATTTAGCCCTCCTAATGATTGACCTGATTTTCAAGCCATGGCACATAGATGGTGTTGCCCACTCAATGAGTGGCCAAGATCATGCACATACATCCTACATTGGCACGTGCAAGGCGACATTGTAAGTAGGCCTTTTAGGTATGATCCCTCAGTCATGTTAATGAGAAAAACCAAATAAAAAATCATCCACCAGCTCAAGATAGATGGCATGCCTTGCATTTTTCGGTCATTTGCACCGACTCCTCCAAGCAGCTTGTGCTTGCGACAATCGTTGGTTTATCTCTCTCTTCTTTGGTAATTTCCACAAGCTCATTTTGGAGACTCTCCACTTCCTTCTTTAGCGCCTTAATGTAATCAGATGCGTCGTCAATGATAGTTACTTTATTCATCTGAAATGAGAGAAAAGACTAATAAGAAACAATTGAGTTAGAATACAAAAATCAATAATCTAAGGGTGTGTTTGGGTGGACAGCTGAAATTTATCATGCACGTTATGTTCATTCAAGGGACATTACCAAATTAATCGTAATGCTTTCCAGAACTAGTGAGGACGAAGTAGCCCTCAAATTGCCATTATGTTAGTTTTAAGACCAACTTGAAAGGAACCTAATGGCAATGACAACCCAAGTCATGAATGGTAAGAGAAGGTTATTGCAATTCAACTATATCTGATCTACCAAATTACTAGTTATTGCTATTTAATTCGATAGTGCTTCCAAACGCAACATAAGAAAACCCAAAAAGTAAAAGGTCTTTTTACAAGGAAACATAGAAGCTAGGCTAATAAAAACATCAAAATGCACAAAAAAGAAAAGAAAAGAGATTAACGTTTACTAGTAAAACTAGAGGCTTGTTTGGCTGCCACTTAAAAAAGAGTTCCTTTAATTTCAGTTGATGATAATTATACATTAGAGATTTCTTTCCGGAAAGGATTAAAATATTCTCAATAACCAACAATAACGATCTCTAAAATATTATGATTAACTAAAATGAAATGAACTCATTTTTTAAGTGGCACACAAGCAAACGGCCGGAAAGCTAAGCTAGCATAAGAGAATCATTAGTGTTAGAGAACCCATAAAATATTATTTTTAATAAGAAAAAACAAGCTAAGATAATAAAATCATTAATGTGGAAAAAAAACCCAAATGGGAAATGAAATTCATGAGTTTGCCTTTGTAATGTTTGGGACCAATGCACGTAGAGCATAGAGCCTTGAATTGAGCTTATTCCTTCTATTCCTCTCAGCTACCAGGTTCTTGGACTTGTACTCGACCTTTGGCTCGGCACCATATTCCATCCTGTCCTGACTACCCAACATGGAATTGCATTTGAATTTGCGCCAAAACCTGATATTTATGGAGGAGGAATGTTCACATCCAGCCGGTTGGATGTTAACTTACCGTCCAACCAGTGGATGAGTCCCAACCTTTCATGTTTGTGTAAAATCCAATCCATCTAATAGGTTGGCCCCACCAAAAGTATCATCCAGTGTGAAAAAAATCTACACATTCTACTATCCAGATGGGGGTATACCATAGAAAACAATGATAACCATAGTATAATAAATAAATGTTGGTGTGGCCCACTAAATGGCCAGATTAGTCTGATTTTTGCATAAGGTGATCTTTGTATTGGTGTCAACATTTTGTACAGGTTGGATGTATCACTAACATGATATGTTGAAAATTATAAGCTGATTGGATGGTAAACTAGCGGTCCAACAGGTTAGATGTGAGCATGAGATTCTCTTAGTAGGATTGGTTGGTTTGGCCGTACACAGGAGTGCAGATTAGCATGAGGGCGTTGTGCGTTGGAGCATGAATTTTATGGGTAGCCTTGGATAGAGGATGAAGTGGGGCCCCTGGTGCAGCGATCTGGACAATTGATATGTTGGCCCCACATTGGATGGACAGTGCGGAGAAGATCCCCCAATATTGGAATTTGCAAGATCCTAACAAAACTTTCGCCTTTTTTCTAGGTTGAATTTGGACCGTCGATAATTTTGGGGCATGGGTACCATTGGATCATTGGTCTGGATCACCGAATCATGGGTCCTTCGAGTACAAACCAGTGGCATGAGGATACTAAACGCCTCCTCTGTTGGGAGGATTATATGATCCCTCTGGAGCTGGTACTTTGGCAGCTTGTTTTATCAGACGGAAAGTACAGGTTGTTAGAGAGATACGGACGCGGATTGGCTACTCCCCCTGACACCAGCTAATGGCTGATGGTCGGTGCTCCGTGGGACCCACCATGATGTACGTCTTTCATCCATGCCGTCCATCTATTTTGACGGATCATTTTACAGTAAGAGACCAAAAATTAGGTATATCCCAATCTTAAATGGATCACATTACATGAACAGTGTTGAATGAGCGTCAACCATTAAAAAACATTTTGTGGCCATAAAAGTTTTGGATCAAGATGATTTTTGTTTTTTCCCTTCATCTGGGCCTGTATGACCTAATCAACATATTAGATGTCAAATAAACACTATAGTGGGCCTTAGGAGGATTTTAACGATGGATATCCAACCACTATTGTTTTCATGTGGTGTGATCCATCTGTGATATATATACCTATAATTTTTGGTATCAAGCCGTAAAATGATCTGTAAAAATGGATGAACGGAATGGATGAAACAAATACATCATGTTGGGGCCCACAGAACACCGACCACCAGCCCCAGGGCTGGTGTCAGGGAGTAGCCAATCCGTTTCCGAGAGATACATGTGGAGTAATTTAATACTCCGGCTGCCAATGACGCTTGATATGCAGGTTCTTGGAAATACTCGTTAAAATTTTAAAGTCAATTAGGCTAAATTGTGGAGCCCATTGCTGCTTAGTTGCAGTCCGAAAATAAGATTGGCTAAACAATTCTAACTATTGATTAGTGGACACTTATTTTGTTGTAGTATCATATGACTTTTACTCTTTTTTTTCATGGCTAAGTAGTAGACCCTGTGGGTTTCAAGTACCAATGTGGTCTGTGTGAGTGTGAGGGTATGTAAACAAAAGGATCATATTACATTTTTTCGGTTTTAACTGATTAATAAATGTCCACTAATCCGGTGGTTGGATGATCAAATACCCCTAATTTTTAGTTCGCAATGCATATAAACAGGAAGTCATAATTTAGACAGTTTATTTGAGTTACTTGCATACTTGTATGTAATTTTAAAAGTAATTTATAAGGCATGCTTATCATCATCTTATGTTGCTTGAGAAGCAAGGTTCTTCTTTGAATTTTTACCCCAAGTGTATCCATTGTTTAGTGGTAGCATAGTTATAGCATTACTTTTCAAAACATTATTTTTTTTATACTAAATAATAATGTACACTTTTTCTCAGACAAAAATGCTCATAATTATTGTTTTCAATTTTCTATGCACTTTTACCGTCTTTTATTATTATTCCCTAACAAATTCTCAATATATAGAAACTTTCATTCTAAAAAAATGGTTCTTTTTCTTCTTCTTACCTATTATGTTGAATTAACTTGTTTTGGAACAAAGCCAGAGAAATTAGATGCAAAATAATTACAAACATTTCACTATTAAAAAATGTGCTATACTTTTTATTTTTTAAAGATTTTGTTTAGATGGATCTTTTGCCCAAAAAAAAAAAGATAGATGGAAAGATAATAAAGAAAAAAAGAGTGTCAACTTTTAGAAAACAAATTTCTAGATTGGTCTACGTAGAAGAAACTAACACAAAGATAGGAGAGAAATCAAAACTTTAAAAAGATATGTTAATTTTCTTTCTTTAAAAGATTGGGCTTAGATTAATGTTTTGTCAAGAGTTGGAATTTGGGTCAACTTTTAAATGATTAAACGGTATTCAAATGGGATGATTCTAAAACCATTCAAAAGTTTATTGAATTATATTTACAACGAGCTTAAGATTGTCCTAATCTGATTTATAACAAGAGAGTTATGAGCATTTCAGTGAGACCTATTGGGGGCCTTGCACAAAACCTTAGGATCTAGCCCTCCAGAACAAACCAGAATTATGGATAATAAAGCAATGAAAACAACCAATGCATCAATCACACACCATACAAGAGATTTTTATGTGGAAAACCTTCAAGGAGGTAAAAACCATAGGACATCGTCCAGATCAACAATCTACTATGAAGTAGAACATTACAAACTTCTTCACTCACGCAGGACTGGATAATCAATAAGAGAAATAGAGAAAACGGAGAGATCTAACTGATTACGAGGACATAGAAGCGCTGAGATATAGATTGCACAGTAGATAACCTCCACGAGCAGAACCTTCCTTCTATAAGCTTCCTCTCTCTCTTTCTCTCTCTCTCTCACCTTTGATAGCCTTAAACCCTTTAGCAAATTCCTTGTAAAGCTTTAGGAAACCCTCTTGTCATGCCCTAGAAAGCCATAAGAACTCCTATTTATAGTTTTAGGAAACTCCCTTCCACATCCCAGTTGCGAAAGGTCTTGCGACAAGAAATCCGCGCAAAATCGCGGAACGAATCTGCGTAACCTCGACTGGTCGAACAGAGTCTACGATCGATCGAGAGCCAACTTCGACCGATCAATCACCTCCTTCGACTGGTCAACCTCCCCGGAGAAAAATAGTCCATAGTCGCTGGACTTTGAATCGTGCCACGACTCGTCTTCCACGACTAGTCGAGACTAGCCTTTGACCGATCGAGCAGGGCTCACGACCAATCGATGACGGGTCAAAAAACCCATCAAATCTCCTCCTTTTGACTCAGGAGGGATCCACCTTCTTCAAGCCAGTCATGTTTCTACAAACCTCAAAACTTACCCTTGAGCAAAGCCTTGGTCATCATGTCTGACCCATTATCGTTCGTGTGGACCTTCTCAAGCTATAACACCTTCTGTTCCAAAGTATCCCTGATCCAGTGATACCGAATCTCTATGTGCTTCAATTTGGAATGCTGACTTGGATTCTTGCTCAAGTGTATAGCACTTTGAGTATCGCAATAGACCACGTGCTCCTCCTGCTTTAGGCTAAGTTCCTACAGGAACCTCTTCATCCAAAACATCTCTTTACATGCCTTTGTGACTGCAATGTACTCGGCCTCTGTCTTTGAAAACGCTACGACCTTCTGTAGCTTGCTCTGCCAGGAAACCGCTCCCACTGCAAACGTGAACATGAACCCCAATGTAGACTTCCTGGAGTCTATGTCACCTGCCATATCTACATCTGTGTAGCCTTCTAACACAGGTTTACCGTCACTATAGCATAGGCTTAACCTGGATGAGCCTTTTAGATACTGCAGTATCCATTTCACCGTTACCCAATACTCTTTGCCAGGATTGGCAAGATACAGGCTGACAACACCAACCGCATATCCTATGTCTAGGCGTTTACACACCACAGCATACATCAAACTTTCTATCGCTGACACGTAGGGTATCTTCTGTATCTCTTCCACCTCTGCCTTTGTCTTGGGACACTGCTTGTCCCTCAATCTGAAGTGTCCATCCAGTGGAGTACTAACCGGCTTTGCTGCATTCATATTAAACCACTTTAGGACTTTCTCAATATACCGCTCTTGTGACAGCCAGAGCTTCCTGCTGCTTCTGTCACGGGTTATTTCCATTCCTAAGATCTGTCTAGCCGGGCCCAAGTCTTTCATCGCAAAAGATTTGTCCAACTCCTGTTTCAGCCGTCAATCTTCTTGATGTCTTTTCCCATGATGAGCATGTCATCAACGTATAAGAGCAGAACTAAGAAATCACCATCTGAGAACTTGCGCGTGAACACACAGTGGTCCGACTCCTTTCTGTCATACGCATGTTTCAACATAAACAAGTCGAACTTCTTGTATCATTGTCGTGGAGCTTGTTTCAGCCCATACAAGCTCTTCCTCAGCCTACACACCAAATGCTCATTGCCCTTGACTTCGAACCCCTCTGGTTGGTGCATGTAGATCTCTTCTTCCAAGTCACCATGGAGAAAGGCAGTTTTAATATCTAACTGCTCTATCTCCAGATCCATGCTAGCCGCCAACCTAAGCAACACCCGTATGGATGTCATCTTCACCACTGGTGAGAATATCTCCTCGAAGTCTATGCCTTTCCTCTGACCAAAACCTTTCACCACAAGTCTGGCCTTGAACCTCGTCTGTGAAATCTTTTGGTCAATCTTCTTTCTGAACACCCACTTGTTGCTCAAAGCTTTCTTGCCCTTAGGCAATTTTATCATATCATAGGTGTGATTCTTATGCAAGGATTTCATATCCTCTTGTATAGCTTTCAACCACTCCCCCTTATGCTCGTCGGCTATGGCCTCAGAATAATCTTCTGGCTCTTCCTTATTAGTCAGCATAATGTAATCATGCGGCGACTACCTCTTGGACGGTTGTTTGTCCATAAATGACCTCCTCACCTATGGCTCAACAGGTGGATCAAGTGGGGGCTGCTCCCCTGGTCCATCTTCTGAAGGAACTCCCTCATCCTCTGCACCTTGCTGTACTCCCCCGTCATCAGGCACCACGGCCGGAGGAGTAACCGGATCTATGTCCTCTAGCTCACCTGAACTAGGCTGGTTCTTCTCTGGCTTACCAATGTCTTCTATACACTGATTTTCAAAGAAAACCACATCTCTGCTCCTGACGAGCTTCCTCTCGGTCGATCCCACAATCTGTAACCGAATTTTTTATCACCGTACCCTAAGAACACATACTGCCTGATCTTCATATCGAGCTTGGACTTCTCGTCCTTTGGTACGTGAACGGATACCCTGCATCCAAACACCCTGAGATGACTGTACGATGGATCATGTCCAGTCCAAACCTTCTGAGGCACTTCTTCATTCAATGGGGCTAATGGAGACCTGTTTATCAAATACACCGCCGTGTGCATTGCTTCTCCCCAGAACATCTTGGGCAATTTCGCATAGGATAACATGCATTTGATTCTCTCTACAATGGTGCGATTCATTCGCTCAGCTACACCATTTTGCTGAGGGGTCTTGGGAACTGTCTGTTTATGCTGTATACTCGGGGACTTGCAGTACTCGTGAAAGTCGCCAATGTATTTACCACCATTGTTAGTGCGGATGCACTTCAATGATCTACCTGTCTCTCTCTCGACCATAGCATGAAACAATTTAAACACACCAAAGACCTCGTCCTTGGATTTCAAAGCATAAACCCACACCCTCCTAAATGCATCATCTATAAAAGTAACAAAATACAATGCTTCACCTAAGATTTTTGTCCTCATAAAACCACAAACATCAGAATAAACCAAATCTAATGCATGCACTTTATTAACATGAGAAACAGTTTTAACGAATGAAACTCTATGCTGTTTCCCTGATAAACAATCAAGACAGGTTTTGAGAGGTGTACCTGTCACGTCTGGAAGGAGTCGCTTCATTGCTAGTACTTGAAGCCTTTTTCACTCATGTGGCCTAGACGCCTGTGCCACATGTCAATAGTTGAATCTTCTACTACGTTCAACCCACCCTTGCACATACTGACACTTGCCTTATACAGGGTGCAACACTTCTTCCCTCTGGCCACGATCAACGAACCCTTGATGAGCTTCCATCGCCCACCAACAAAACCGCTTTCATAGCCATCATCATCCAGCTTCCCGTCGACATCAAGTTGAGGCAAAGGTCCGGAATATGCCTCAAATCCCTAAGAACCAATGTGCAGCCCACATCAGTTTTCACACAAATATCACCAACTCCCACGATTTTTGATACGCCAGAATTTTCCATCTTCACAGTCCCATAGTCACCTGACTTGTAGCTTGTGAAGGAGTCCCTTTGTGGAGTCGCATGAAAAGAAGCTCCCGAGTCTATCACCCAGTCGGTGTCCTGATTCGTAGCCGTGAGACATACATCATGATCTGCAGAAAGAATAACTACAACGTCGCCATCTAAAGTGACCGCAGTGGAATCTGATTCATCTTTCTTCCCTTTTCCTTTCTTGTCGTTCTTCTTACCATAACATTCATGCTTGTAGTGGACCTTCTTGCCACAATTCCAGCAATCAACATTTTTTGTTACTTGGCTTGCCTCTTGATTTATCTCGAGCTTTCCCGCCCTTCCTGTTCTTTCTTCTCCCCCGTTCCTGTGTCACAAGAGCCTCTTCTTGAGTAGACCCCTGAGACTTCCTCCTTGTCTCTTCATTGAAGAGACAGCTAGTTACCTGTTCCATGGATATCTTTCCGTCTGGCGCGGAGTTACTTAGAGACACCACTAATGTCTCCCAACTGTCAGGCAATGAACTAATCAACGGTAATGCCTGCAATTCATCATCCAGGACCATATTCATAGATGTGAGTTGGTTCACTATATTACTGACCTCATTCATGTGTTCGGCCACAGAACTACCATCCTTGAACTTGAGATTCATAAGTCGCCTTATCAGAAAAATCTTATTATCGGCTGTCTTCTTCTCATACAGCCCTTGTAATTTCAGCCATAGGCTAGCGGCTGAGGTTTCCGTAGACACATGGTGAAACACTGAATCATCCAACCATTGTCTAACAAAACCCCACCGCCTTTTGGTCCATCTTCTTCCAATCATCATCAGTCATATCCTTGAATTTTGCTGATATGCCTAAAATTGGAGAATATAGGTCCTTGCAGTAAAGTAAGTCCTCCATCTTAGCCTTCCATATGGTCCAGTTAGAACCATTGAGGCTGATCATCCTTGATGAGCCACCTTCCATAATTCAAACCGATCCTACCCGTTCAATGAACTTGGCTCTGATACCATTTTGTTGGGGGCCTTGCACAAAACCTTAGGATCTAGCCCTCTAGAACAAACTAGAATTATGGATAATAAAGCAATGAAAACAATCAATGCATCAATCACACATCACACAAGAGATTTTTATGTGGAAAACCCTCAAGGAAGTAAAAACCATGGAACCTCGTCCAGATCAACAATCCACTATGAAGTAGAATGTTACAAACTTCTTCACTCACGCATGAGTGGATAACCAATAAGAGAAATAGAGAAAACGGAGAGATCTAACCGATTACGAGGACATATAAGCGCTGAGATATAGATTGCACAGTAGATAACCTCCACGAGCAGAACCTCCCTTCTATAAGCTTCCTCTCTCTCTTTCTCTCTCTCTCTCTCTCACCTTTGATAGCCCTGAACCCTTTAGTAATTTCCTTGTAAAGCTTTAGGAAACCCTCTTGTCATGCCCTAGAAAGCCCCATGAACTCCTATTTATAGTTTTAGGAAACTCCCTTCTGCATCCCAGTTGTGAAAGGTCTTGCGACACGAAATCCGCGCAAAATCGCGGAACGAATCTGCGTAACCTCGACTGGTCGAACCGAGTCTACGACCGGTTGAGAGCCACCTTCGACCGGTTGAGCACCTCCTTCGACTAGTCGAGTACTCCGGAGAAAAATAGTCCACAGTCGTTGACTTTGAGTCGTGCCACGACTTGTCTTCCACGACTGGTCGAGACCAGCCTTTGACCAGTCGAGCAGGGCTCACGACCGGTTGACGACGGGTAAAAAAACCCATCAAGACCACATGATTTATGATTCAAATCATAATAGTTATTTTCAGCCCACTTTCGAAAAGGTCAAATTATCTCCAAATGAGGTAATTCCAAAGCTATTTTAGCATTTGTTAATTATATTTCTAATACGTGTAAGATCACCCTGATTTGACATGTAACAAGAGAGTAAGACTACTTTCATGGAACCACATGATGCATTTTCCGAAATGCGATCATTGTATTATGCAAATCATAGAATTTGACAAAGAGAAGAAAATAAAGAAATTATTTTCATGAGGTAGAAGTTTCTAACAAAGAATTTGCCAAATAGTAATGATAAAATAAGATATACGCATAAAATTTTTATAAAAAAGATACTTTTGGATATTTTAATCTAAAAATAGTGTATAATACATTCCAAAGTAAAGAAATAAGTTTTGAAAAGAAATCTTATGGTCATGCTCCCACGAAACAGTAGGTGTGCTCGGATTAAAAACTATTGATCTAGTGGGCCCCACGGTTGACGGCCAATGCAGAATAGATCCCCATATTGGAATTTGCACCACTCTAGCAACCTTCTTTTCTTTCTTTCTTAAAAATAAAAAAGTAAAAAAATAAAAAAATAATTAAAAAAAAAAAAAATCTGTTAAAATTGAACATCACGAAATCATTGATGGTAGGGCCCATCGGATCATTTGTCTAGATCGTTGAATCATGGGCCTGCAAGTACACTACAAACCGGTAGCCCAAGGATACTAAACGCGTCCTTAGTAGGAGGATCATGTGATCCACATACGTCTGTACTTGAGGCTTGGCAGTTTTTATTGTTAGCCAAAGAACAGATTTTTGTTATAACAAGATTCTCCTCTTAAGGGGTATTCCGTTCGCCGCGACGAACCCATCTGGTTCATCGTTTGTGATCATATCTGCATGTGACTGTAGAATTAGGGAATTTAGTTCATCCATTTGGTGGGTCTTGCTATGAATGGCCCAGGGTACGAACATCTAACCGATTGGACAAGCTACACATCCAATTGATGTACTTGTACGTACCTTCAACCAACGGCTGAGACGTGACTGATGGGATTCATCAAGCAGATGCTCATTGCTCAGTACAATCATGAAGATCACCAATCCAGACCGTCCACGAGCTGACGAATGCATGAAATGGGCTCGCGTCTGATGATCCTGAGCACACAATTTATGGCCTAGACAAGAGGGTGTAAGGTGAGAAAAATCAATTTTATTTCTCAATATATCATACGAAGGAGAGGGCGCTTAGTAACAAAATGAGCCATGATCTAATTCAATGGGCCCGGAGTCCTCAGTGGGTATTCAATCCTCGTTCATGTGGCCCCCTCGAGGTTTGGATCTCCCTCATTTTTGAGCTCTTGTCCCTAAATGAGCTAACGAAATAGATGGCCGGAGTGGATATAACACAAACATCACAATGACCCTATAGAGCTTTGGATTAGAGGGTAGCTATGTAACCTGAGCTACCAGCAAGCCATGTCATTGAGATCCACCTGGTCCATCTAGTCCACTGCCAAATGTTTACTTTAGAACCCAAAAATAATAATGATCCGAAATTCAGATGGGCCACACTAAAGGAAACAGCTGAGATAAACACAACAACGTAGGTTGTATATGGGACCTACTATTGTGTTAATAAAAATCTTAACAAATATAAATCTATTTAAATAACTATCTATAATATAATATGTAGAATTATACATGAGTATCATATGCTTTAACATCTTCATAAAAAAGAGAAGCTTTCGTAATGATGGTTGATAAATAAGTCAAAGAATACTTATTTCATGTGGTACGTTTAAGCAAGTTAGATTAAACTATCTAACTTGTACCTTCCAGTTTGATGTATCATTAATAAAAATATATATATATATATTTATTTGATCATCTGATCATCAGATTGTTGCATATCTATTTGATGGTTAAAAATGAAAATATAGGATTATTGTAGATTTAGACGTTAAAATTGAGAAGTATTAAATTGTCCTAATTTAACAACCAAGTGCCTTAGAATTAGGAGTGTACACGAACTGAGCTGACTCAACTCAACTCGAAAAAGCTCTATTTGGCTCAATTCGAAGCTGAGCTCAAGCAAGTCGAGCTGATTTTTTGAGCTTGAAAATGAGTTCGAGCAGGCCCTAGCTCGACTCGACTCGGATCGAATTCAGCTCGAATCGAACTTGGATCGAGTCAGTTCGGTGACTTGGTTACTTTGCCATTGATGTTGCTCACCAACCGTTTGATAAAATGACTCAATGAAAGGTGGCTGGTGGCAAGGAAGGTATGTACATATTGATAAGTTGGCATTTTGGCTATGAAACAAAAAGTTGAACCCCAACAGCCAAAACACTTCTTACATACCGATGGTTGTTGAGCCTTCTTTTCCAATGATTATGCCGCTATACACAATAAATGAGGAAGGTGGATATTTAATCTCTCCAGAAACTTTGGGTCCCAGAAAATTGCTGGCCTGTCCTTATAATTGCAATGACGGATTTCTCAAGATTACACTTAGAAAGCCCAAATCTGCATAATTGCAGACTTTGAAGAAGATTCAAACACTGAGTATGTGGGAGGGACGATTGAAGATGACACTAGCAAATAGAACAGATTATGGACTTCAAGTCTGGTGTTCCTTAGTTTACAAGAATTCTTAAGTTAGTAGGGGTCTTAAGTTAGCAAAGACCCTTTTTTCTTTGTTTGGTTTTTTTTTTTTTTTTTTTTTTTGGTTTTTTATGTTACTTAGAAGGTGTTTGATAAAACACTTGTAAAACCATTGCCTCTGTTTGTAATCAGTGAGATTTTGAAGTTGCAACTCAGGTATTTGTGGAAATGCCCCAATGGCGAACTAGGCTCGATCTTGGCTTGAACTCGGCCTAAGCTAGCCTGAGTTGCTGACTGAACTGAGCCGAGCTAGCCAGTCAGGCTCGAGGACCGAGTCGAGCCGAATTCGAGCTGAGGACAGCCAGTGGCCGAGCCAAGTCGAGCTGAGGCCGGCTCAACTCGATTTGACTCAATGTACACCCCTACCTAGAATCATAGGCTCATGATCATTTAACCATCTATTTTTGGACTATGACCTACTCATGGTGGGTCCCGTGATTTATTCAGCTTATTTTATTTAATATACGTTACTTGTACAATTTCTAAATGCCTGTGTATCAAGTGTCATACCCTACTTGACTATCAAATAATTCTCCAAAAAAAAAACATAAAGAGAGGAACTTACCTCAGACTCCGTAGGGACACAGCCCTTGGGCTGGAAGATCCAGGCTTCAGCCAGCTTTTTGCAGGACATAAAAATGAGTTTTATGCTCTTGCAGATTGTGATAGATGATACGCAGGCACATAAAAATCATTTAAAAGTCAAATACTTGCAAGCTAGTAGGAGGCATTAAACTGTCAAAATATTATTTAAAATTTGCATCCATGGCACACGAGTAAGAAGCATTAAACTGTCAAAATTAATATTTTCCACTTTTCCTGCTTAGGTGTATCATGAAATAAACATTACACTCATTTAATTATCTGACTATTGGATCAATGGACATTCATCAGACGGTTAAAAGTGAAAATATCACAAACAAGTGTCCAAGGCTTACAAGCCAGGATTGTTAAGATAATCTGATTTTCTGCCCATAACTTAGGAGGGGTGGGTTCCACAGCTTATTCAATTTTATTCGACTAAATATTCTCATGTGTACAATTTCTGAGTGCCTGGATATACAAAAACTGCAATACTCTAGATGGTTTGATGGATGATACACAAGCACTTGAAAATTGCCATGGCATACTATTTGTGAAATTAAACTGTCCAAATTATGGTACCTAGATATATTGTGAATAAAAAATTAAGCTCATTTGACTACCTTACTTCCACATTGATGGAAATTTATTGGATGAATAAAAATTGAAAACATCGAATAATCTTATTTGCGCAAACAAAGTGTGCATGAATCAGACGATAAAATTGCTCAACCAATCTGATTTTGATCTAGGGATAGTAGGATGTATAATTTAATTGGTTTTATTTATTTATTCATTAATTATTATTTTTTGTAATAAGTAAGGTTTATAAGCTAAGAAAAGTAGGGATATGTTGATATATTTCAAATAAATAAAATTAATTAATGTTTTTAAATTCAAATTTGAAAATCAAATTTCATTGTTAATGCTTAATGTTTCTCCTTTGTTTCATCAAGGTCACTTACAATTGGAACTTTTTAATTAGGAGAAAGGTATGACATCAATTGCAATAAGAAAACGATCACAATTCACAACAACTTCGATAGAAAAAGAAACGCAGTTATTTTTCCATATTCTCGTCCTAATCATATAAAAGTACTTCAAAGCTAAGTAGTGTGGGGAGTTTGATTAAATTACGATTTGTGCACTTTGGGTAGGGCTGCAGGGGTGTCAATGGGCCAGGCATGGGCGTAACAAAATCAAAATTTTAATAAGCACGGCTTAAAACAGTTCAAAATCTGGGCTGATGGAGATGCATATTGATGAACTCACTGCACTAGTCCAGAAAAAAAAATGAAAGGCACTGATTATTTAAAAGGGAATGACTATTTTCACGCTTATCTGCCAAAAAATTTACCTCTCTCTCTCTCTCTCTCTCTCTCTCTCTCTCTCTCTCTCTCTCTCTATATATATATATATATATAATATTTAGTCCAGTTCGTTTTCTGTGTTTATTCCAACCGGACGATACTCTCCGCTAACGAGCTGGTGACTAGGTTTCATTTGAGTAGACGTATGTCATGTTCACAATTTCAGAATATCTACGTATCAAGTGTCACAAGCAGCTGGAGTATATAATCACTCAACCCTAGACACAGTCTCTGCGCATCAAGCGCATCACAGGTAGCAACAACTCAAAATCTCAGAAATGCCGTCTCCCAGCCGCTTTATATCCCTCAAAAACCCTAAATCCCTCCCTCCTCTTTCTCACCTTTCTCCTCTCCGTCTCCTTCTCCGTCATCTCCGTCTCCGTCTCCGTCTCCGTCTCCGTCTCCTTCATCTCCTCCGTTATCTGGTTCTCCGTCTCCGTCTTCGTTATCTCCTCCACCTCGGAAATCCATCGTCGATGACCTCTTCCAGGAATCCAACCTCCAAGCCCTCGTCCAGAAATTCAAATCCTTATCCCAATCCACCGCTTCCGCGCAAGCAAGCACCGCATCTACTCCGACACCGTCCCCGTCTCGCCTCTGCCAATCTACACGACTCCATCGCCGACATCCTCAACCACCAGAAGCAATTCCCTGAAATATCAACCGAAGGTTTCGCGGTCCGCCTCATCTTCTCTATGGCTATTCCCACTGTTTGACCACGCCCGCAACCTGTTTGACGAATTGCCCCAGTTAAACTGCCCCCGCACTGTCATTTCCTTCAACGCCCTCTTAACTGCCGCTCTCAATTCCAAGCTCTTCCATAAAGTTACGGAGCTCTTTGATACCCTGCCGCCTGAGATCTCGGTAAAACCTGATGTTTTTCTCCTATAATATCTTGATTCGGGCGTTTTGCAAGATGGGTTCTTTTGGCTCTGCTGTTTCGGTGCTGGACATGATGGAGATGAATGGGGTGAAACCGGATTTGGTTACTTTCAATGGTCTTTTAAATGGGTTTTACACAGGGAGTCAGTTTTCGGATGCAGCGAAGATTTGGACGAAAATGGAAGAGTATAATTGTGTTCCCATATTATTAGTTACATGAAAGATTGAGAGGGTTGGTTTTGGGGGGAAGACAGAGGAGGCTGTTAAGTTGGTTGGTGACTTGGGGAGTCGGGGGCTGAAACCCAGCATATGCAGTTTCAATTCATTGATTAAAGGATATTGCAATGATGGGAACTTAGAGGAGGCAAAGAGGATTTTTAGTGAGCTAGTGAATAATGATTGTGTACCGAATCGGTGGACGTTTGAGTTTCTAATTCCTCGTGCCTGTGAGAAGGGGGATTTGAATTGGGCGGTGAAGTTGTGTAAGGAGGGTATGCACCGGCGGCGTACTGTTGATGTGGGGGTTATTCGGGTTGTGGTTGATGCATTGGTTAGGGAGTCAAGGGTGGAAGATGCAAAAAAGCTTGTGGAATTTTGGGTGTCCAGAGGTTATGCCGCTTGGTCTGGTTTGAAATTGCCATCTGGGGATGAATGAGATTGCATTCTTGTATGAACTTGTAAGTCACTTGTTTCTGATTGGTTGAATTCAGCACATATTATATCGATGATATTTTGTGTTTAACTTTGGGGTGTATTTTATGAATTGCAACATTTGTACTTCGTGTTTCCTTTTCTTTTCTGCTGCAATTGTGATGTACCTCTCATTTTGTGGTCGGAAATGAAATGCTTGCCTTATGGTCTGTTTGACGCCCTCCAACCTGTGGATTTTCGTATCCGCATCTTCTGTCATTGTGAATTGCAGGAGTGGATGTTCCTACCCTTTTTCATAGTCAAATTTGAAGACGGGTAAAATTAGCCTAATCATGCATGGCAAAGGAGTTTGTCCAGGAAGGCCATCAGTTTAGTGTGCATTGGAGCACTTGCAAGTATTTTTTTCTGGTTAGAAATAATGCGATTCTCTTCTGTTAGGCATTTTAGGTGGTGTGCATTTTGCTGATTTTTGTCAATTGCTTCCTGATTTCCAGAAACACAATTTTTTTTCCTGCTGCTTGTATTTCTGGTGGAAAAGCTCCATCCAGGTCTTCAATTTCTGATAGCATCTGAATATGTGTCATGGTTTCAGGATTTATAGCCTGCAGCTCTTTGTTGTATTGTATTTGATTCAGCCAACAAGGATTTCATCTAATGCCACTATCTGATGTTGTTTCTGCATTCTTATGTTGGATTATGTAATATCATCCCAAGTTATTGTATGTTCAAATTTTTTAGTACATTACTAATGTTGCTAATATATTTCTTGCCAACTTAATTTTTGAAAATGAAAAAAAAAAGGTATTAGAAGGGATGATTTTCTCATTTAGAAAAAAGTATCTCTTTAATTCATCATCTATGATTTAGGGGACCTGATTTGTAACGCAAAGTTGTGTTTCTGATGAATACAGTTTCATCTGATGCAACATATAATATTCGCGTTGTTTATAGATTCATACATCGGAGGCTATATTCATACCAAGGTATGTGTAAATGCTCAATTGCTTGAGTTTAATTGGAGAGGATACTCTTGCTACATGTTCAATATTTTCTGTCAATGTTGACACAGTGTTATTAGAATTTACTGGACCTGTTCATGTATAGTTTATTTGCTACGTATGAGTTAAAAAATGCCAATGCTTATGCATGTTTCTTTCCCCATAATGTTTTCAGAAAACGTTAAATGTCTTTCTGTGAACAAAGGGAATTCCTTGTTTCAAAAATGTGGTTTGTGTCATTAATGGGAAAAAAGAAGCGCCTTAGGCCGAGTGCTTCCATCTTGAGCAATGGGGTAGCATGGTATTCCACGGGAGAGGTTGAAATCGTGGCGCACGATATCATTCGTGTGATAGGCGCACATTATAATCAGGGTTTCCTTTGGCCGCTTGGTTGCATGAGTTGCAATTAGAGCGAGGGTATTGCCCGACATTCTGTTGCACATATTTTATAAGGGGTGTGACTTTTGAGCTTTTTTCATAGTGGTTACGATCCATTTATTGGAACATTGAGATAACGGATTCTAACTATCCTAACCAAGGTGTTCTGTATCCGTTATGTTACGGCCGTAAAGGCCTATACGTATAGGTAACGGCCATGACTGTTACGTGACACGGCGCGAAAAGTTGCAGCCAGTTTTCTGAAACCGTATCGGCCGTTACAGACTTACAGGGGCCATATAGGCCGTTATAGAGCATAACACTGTTATCCCTGGCCATTTTTTTTTCCTATTTAAATTCATTTTTCTCATCATTTTTTTACTTTTCTTATTCCAAAAACTTTTATAGATTATTCTACTATATATTTAGACCACTTTTACTATATTTTTTAGGATTAAAACCATAGATTGAAGCGATTTGGACAAATATAACTTCGATGGTCATTTTTACAAAAATAAATAAAAAGTGGTATTTATGCCTTTTTTTCCTTTTTTTTTTCCTCTTTTCGATTTCTAGCTCTAATGCTCAATTGTGATGTGTAAATATTAGAGAAACGTAATCATGTTTACAAATTCACCAGGCAACCAGATACAACACTCTCACCGAAGAGTGGACTGCTACGCTATCATAAACATGTCCAAAACAAAAATCAATACATATTTGGAATGTTTACATTATTTGTATTTTTCTAAATATTTTTCAGAACTTTTCGTGCAAATTTTTTCCAACTGTTACAAGGGTCATAACGGTCATTATGCCACCGTATCGGTAATGGTGGTGACCGTTATGGCCACCGTTACCGATACAGAATACCTTGATCCTAGCTTAGCCACCAAAGAAAAGGAAAATAGAGAAGGAAAAGACACCTATCATATCCAAGAGATTTTCTAATCCCACATGCATATGTTTGAGCCACCAAAAGGAAAAAAAAAAAAGAGAGAGAGAGAGAGAGAGAAGAAAAACTCACCTGTCATATCCAAGACATGTTGTAATCCCACATCTGTATATAGCCCACCCTCTACAAGCCATCACACAAATATAGATGGCACACTTGTGCACGTTGGAGCCATCCATCAGGTTCAATTCGCTAGCACAAAAGTCAGGCAAGTCCACTCATCAGGCGGATTTATTTTCATTTTTACTTCACTAAAAGCAAACAAAAGAAAGAAAAAAAAAAACTGGCCGAAGGCAGATACAAATGGAAAGAAAAAAAGGCCAGGCAAACAGGGGACCGAAACCTAGAAACAACATCCATCCCTCTATGGGATATGTCTAGCCAAAGTGGGGCCTTGATACAGATTGTTGTTGTAGTCTCAACCTGGCTCATCCCAACCTTGCCAAGTTCCACTTATCAAGTGGATTAAAATGTACTTCGTCTCTTTTCTCTATTACTAGTTGTTTAGGACATGTTGGCAATTCTTGCTTTGTTGTTATTAGGGCGTTATAGTCATTGTTGTATTTATGACTTAAATAAAACAAAAGAGCGTGCGTGAACCCTAATCACCATTCTCTCTCTCTCTCCTCATGCTCCTTCCTTTATTCCTCTTTCCTCCTCCTCTCTCTTTCTCAATCACGTCCACATGGTATCAGATCGTGATTGATCCGGGCATCATTTT
>JAJHSJ010000093.1:0-48899 GCA_021015155.1 Magnolia officinalis | reverse complement strand
AAAACACACAATGGGAATGATAAAATGTGATGGAGCTGTTCAATGTTTGGTAAGTTTACTCACAGATATAGTCTGAGAGGCAACTCAGGCACATATAAAACAGAGGGTAAAGTAATGTGAGTGTTGGGTGAAGCGACTCCCTTACCAAGAACCTTTGACAAAGATCCATTAGCCAAGGAAACAGGGATTTCATGATATTTGGCACAACCAAGACAACCTTAATTAAAAATCTAGAAGTAGCGTGTGGCTTACACACATGCTACTTAGCTTAAGCTTCACGCTTCAAAGGGGTGAACGCTACACTACATGCTATTCACTATTTAAAACAGTCAAGAAACCATTGATCACTTGACCAAAAAAAAAATGGACAGAGAGCACTGCCACCAAGACAGTCTGAATCTGATCCTGGATGTCCCCTCCATAGCTAACTGATCTGCCTTCGCATTGGCTGCTTACTGCACATGCAGCAGTCCCTGGCTTCCTTGATAAGATTTGCAACACCCCAAGGACAAAATCCAGTTTTGATCCAGCTGATTGCATTGCTCAAATCTCCCGCATTGAAGTTTGGACTAAATTTGCGAGATACAGTCAGTCTGACCCCTTGGAGAAGGACAGTGGCTTGGTAAAATTTGATGTTCTACTTCCCATATGGGCTGAGTATTGCACAGATTTTCACCCTGATATCACTTATCAATCCACTAACCACAGCTGGGCCTGGGTTCCTCATCAACTTGCCCTCAAAGTTGAGTTTGAAGCTCCAATCTGGAGGACAACACCATTGTTCTCAAATGGATTACAGATTGCAACTGCAGCTAACTATTCTGCCAAATTGGATCTCAGTAAATGGGATGGGATCTCTCTCATTTTCTTTTTAAGTTCACACCATTCAACTGTCCTATCAAATAATTTTTTTCAACATGGCATTCTTAGACCTTGATCTCTCTTTGAAAATTCTACTGTTCCTTTCCAGCCAAATGCATAAAATTGCAGCTTTGATGATTGATTTCCACAGGAGTTGTCCAACTGGATCCCATGCCTCCATCCACTACCCTATGAATAGATCACCTGCAGTACTGGAATCATCTAGGTGATGTCGAATCTCAAGAAAATCAATGATCAGATGCGTCAGTCAAAAGAAAAGTGGAGAAAAAGATGTTGGACCGATTCTTCCACACCATAACACAGAGAATCTATAAGAAACAGTACTGACGGAAACTAAAACATGCAGAGTACCCACACAGCATTAATGATTAAGTTTGGAGACTTAACAGTGTCTCGAAACTTCCAAACATATCTTAAGCACTAGCAGAGTCTTGGAGAATCAATTATACTAAACAATTGAAGAAACCTCTACAACGGATAAAGATGGAACTCAATGACAGTTACTGTGCCGACCTGTGCTGAGTCTGAGTTATTTGGAGCTGAAGTGTACAATGATAGCTCCTCACCACTGACAACATCTTGCAGACCATCAGAGGATGCCCTCCGTAACCGCTTTGCCAAAGGGGCATCACCTTCAATCTCTGCAACCTATCAACAAAATTCACCAAAAAAAAAAAAAAAAAATGATCATCAAGCATCCAATTTACTGAAGATACTCTACAACAAAGAGAGAAAAATAAATAAATAAACAGCATTAAAATATAAAATAGAACCAGCAACATAATATCCAGCAAGATAGAGCTTAAGCTTAAATCTGCAAAGCAGAAAAGGAAAGGAATATCCTCACCCAAATTTCCATGATTGCACTCATTTACTATCTACATGACATGTGCAAATACTTAAGAAAATGTTACACTTAAAATCATTATGGTCCATGGAGCACATACAATGAAGTAAATAAAACATCTTGCAGTTGGCATCCAGAGCTAAATCCAACCCCAATAAAAATCTCATCTAGAACTTTACATAGAATAACAGGACAACCCACACAGACCCCAATACCATCCCATCTAGAACGAAAACATAACTATCTTATAACTGCCAAAAGCACCATGATACCACAAATGAAATCAAACTTTAGTGTGACCATAAAGAAATGATAACATCAACATACTCTTCAAATTAATCATCTAGAAAGATATGAACTATTGCTCAAAGGTAGGAAAGTACATTATTCTCTACTTCTTAAAGCTCTATTTTCTTGCTAAGGTTATCTGAAAATTTTGATTTGACAATCTTCCATATTAGTGATCAAACTAATAGATTCTATTCTGTTAGTTAAATTATTCCTGTGATATTCACTTCATTTGCAGCCAATGCATAATCAAACTCATTGTAAATAAATAGTAAAAAATGTGAAATTAGAAAATAAGTCTAACACGTTGCTGACATGTCATGTTGGGAAAAAAAAAAAAAAAGCAATGGCAGTAATTACAGCAGATGAGCTGTATGCTTTTGTTCCAAACGTGTTACTTCAAGTATCATGGGCCTGATATTTTTCTCTAATTTTTTCTGTACCATACTTAAATTTTCAGTATTTATTCATGTCATATGTGTTCAATTTGTCAAGTCAATTCATCCAGAGGGCCTGAGTCATTTCTGAGTTGGTTCCAAGTTGTTGAACATCGTTTCTAAGTTGCAAAATAATGCAATGAATGCATTTGGTTGCAACATAAGAGGTCTCAAACTCCAATTCAAAAAAATTGCAAAGCAAAAGAAACAGTCATCTATAGTAGTTGTGAGTCTTGTGACAGCCAACATTTCAAAAATGAAGTAACAGACACCATATCCAGTATGCACCTCGTCCTTTCCATGACCAGAAGGCGTTGTTGTAGTTCCACAACTATATTGCACAAGAAGACCGTCTCCCAAACGACTACCCAAGAAAAAGAGATGAATTGCCAATGGTTGTGATGCCCTTATCAGAAAAGAAAGCATCAATAGTTAGCACTTTAGCTGGCTAAAAGGGCTGACAACGGACATTACATTGGAAATAGAATTCTAGATTAACAATTGAAATGGCTAGTGGGTTTAGGCACTGCAGCTAACCGATGTCAAAACTGAAGCTTTAGACTTTGAAAGTTCAAGTCTCTGGACAACCCTGTCGAATGAAAATGCATATTACCACCAGAACAATTATTACAAATTGTCTTTGCATAGGCAATACAAAAATGAACGGCAAAAGCATAGATAATAATCTGAAATATGAAAAATGGACGTGGAGTTTTGGCTGGTGAGTGAAGATGAGATCGTTGAGAGAAGCCCACAAAGACCAGGCAGGAGGAATTAAACCCCCAACCTGCTAAATTGAGGCCTTCTCAATAACCTCACACGCATTTGTCTTTTATTCCAGGAGCCATCGTCCACATTCCGAATATGTTGTTCAAGTAACTCAGATAACATATGTGATATTACTTACCTCCCATCATAGACCAAAGTGAGCAAGAGTAGTTCTCCTGTTTTGGTTGAGAACATGGCAACATCATGCGATAACCATGTCGCATTGGCTGCATCAAGCTCTACACTGAAATTTGATCTTGGCATCTCCTGACTGAAATAAATAGGAAAAGGCATCAACCAAGTTAAAACTTGCCAATTGGTCCTTGAATAACAACACAATTTCAAAATTGCAACATCATCATCTCAGCCCTTCTCCCAGAAAATTGGGTTGGCTTTTCTATAGCAATAGTTTTACAATTGGCTTACAGCCAGACATCAACCTTCCACTTTTAATGGGCTCTTGGCCATGGCAGAGGCTCACAGTTTCAAATTTCCAAAATCTATAAAGAACCCATACCACACTATAAATAGTAGAGCTATTTGTCCAAATGCAACAAGAAGTATGAAAAGAACTTCAAATTGCTAACAGGAATGGCATGCTTTCGAAATCAACAAATTCTTAATGAAGTACACATTTATAAGTTATAACAACAAAGTCAACATGTATGTATAGTACCATAATTGAAATGGAACAGTCTGATGGACAGCCATATTCAACAGATTTAATCATTACATGTTATGTTTGACCAAGCTCCTTGAAAATAACAAATATATTGTGAACACTAAAAACAACTTTGCCTAGTGATTGAAAGCACAAAATCCCTAAACATTGAACTATAAGTAGAACATAGCAGGAGATGGAGGAAAAAGAGAAGTCCAGAAAATTGGAAGCAAAGAAGCACTAGTGTTGATGTGTAAGATTACTATCTTCAAAACATACACTGTCAATATATTTTAATAAAGAAATATTAGAACATATAAAAATGAGGAAGAAAATAAAAGGTGTCAAGGGAAGAACCTGCTTTCACTAGGAACAGAAAAATTGTTCAGGCCAAGAGCACAAGATACTGACTGCCAAAGCAAGAGGAAGAAAGATATCCTAAGGTCAGTGAGACATCACACATGTATACAAGCACTTGAACCTCAAACATAAAATAACCAAATAAACTGAGAAGGTAAGTCTTAAACAAGTAAAAACTGGGAAGAAATGTTGATAAACAGTGTCAATTATGCTAACCAACCACAGTGGTTGCACTACAAACATGGGTAAAAGCAGAACGACTCACCTGACTATGATAGTGAATAGTATTTGCACAGATTATAAGAATACCACCAATTGGAGAAGGCACAGCAAGAAGCTTGTAGGCATCATGTGGGAAATTCTGGCAACGAAAATGAGAAGTCCAGAAAATACAAAAACCAGTAAGGGTTTGCATATAAAAAAAAAATGCAATTACGAAATAAAAAATGTTCTAATATTGACTAAAATATACCTAAATTACAACACAACCATACAGCCCTTAAATCGGTCGTAACTTACTCAATTGATGTTAGATTCACATGATTTTGGGCTTGTTTGAAAGCCAACTCAACAGGCATTCAAACAGGACAAATTCAAGTCATTCGGATGTCATTTAGCACCCAAAAAATGGACCAAGGGATAAGAGACAAAACAAGGGTATCTATGACTGTTGATAAATAAATTCTTTCTATTAAAAAACTACTAAACATGTGAAACAGTTCAATAGAATGGACCATATTGGCTCACAAATCAATCGGATCATCAAGTGGGGCTCACTAATTCATCAAGTAGTTTCATGGGCTGCATCAAGAGGCTTGTTTGATTGGTAGTCTACATATGACGTTAATGAGGAAATTCAAGCAGTTCGCTTAGGCTTACAACCTGCACATTAAGTTTTACTCTGCAAAACAAAAGGAGCCTCTGGATCTTACAATGCTTCAGATAAGATCAGCATGCTTAGTGATTGTAAACAACTTAGGTTGAGGCAAACATTTCAAGAGTAGAAGTGATTTCCCAGAACCATCAATATATAGGGTAGCACATTTCAAGATCAACACACATTTAGCTAAGCTTTGGATGAGGCCACACTTGGCTCAGGACTCGCACAAAATCGAAAGTGGAGTTAACGACGAGAAGAGTGGGCATGCATTGGCATATGGCTCTTTCTTTTTCTTTCTTTTTTGGGAGAGAGATCTCTTTCTAGGATCTATTTTAACATAAGGATACAAAGCATTTGGTTATGCCAATGTTCATAGTATTGGAATCATTACATGTATCTTTGGTTGGGGATATGGAAACATGTATTGATATCACTGGTATTATCGCCAATATCCTCAATGAAACTTCAAGAGATGCTAAAATACACATTTGTATATTTAGGAATCAAATAATTGCAAAAAAGACACATACATAATAAGTTGTCCTTTAATGGGAGCCTAAAAGCATGTAAAGCTCACTCGGGGAAACATCCGAAAAACCTGGGGAAATGGTGGAATTTTTCAATGATACTTTGGGAGATGCTAAAATACACATATTGTATATTTAAGAATCAAATAATAGCAAAATAGACGCATATTTAAATATGAAGTCATTTAAATTTTATATTTTCTTCTCCCAAAATTGAAACCTCCGATTCCTTTTGTATTTTTGGTTGTGATTCCTTCTCTATCACATCTCCCCAAATGTTGTTGTAGAAAGGTGCATGTTACAAAATTTACTTGGTATCACAGAAACGTTACAAAATTCTAATACTCAGTGTTCTGAACATTGAAATAGGATTGTAGAATAGAATCACAAATTGTAATGTTTTCCATTTTATTTCACACATACACATAGTAGGGAGAGAGAGAGAGAGAGAGAGAGAGAGAGAGAGAGAGAGAGAGAGAGAGAGATTCAAATTGAAGGCTATAAAGGGGCAAGGTAAAGGCCCAAAAGGACGTGGGGGGAGGGGTAGTAAGAAAAGACTAGATGACCTATGGTTTAACTGAGGATATGACCCTCGATAGAGTGGATCGGTGTTTTAAATAGCTTACGCTATGTAGCGTGTAGCTTACGCTACATAGTGTAGCTTAGCCTTAACGCCATGTAGCTCATGAAAATAGCTTAATTCACATGTAGCCTACACTATACACTAATTTGCATATGCTACATGCTACTTCGCGTACATTATGAGTTATTTTCAAGAAAATACTAAAATCAATTAATGTTTTCAATTATTTCTAACATTTTCTATGTTTAATAATATATAGTTAATCTTTTCAATGATTTTGGTAAAATAATAAGAGTAACAATATTAAATTAGTTCCTTTGCCTTTTCTTCATCTTTATATTTAATCTTCACCATATTTTTAGGTTGTGTTTGGTTATGCCAATATCATGAAACTTATTTATCTATCAGTAATTTGGTGCAAAATATCATGAAATTTTACATATTTGGTGCAACAAAGTGCAACCTTAATTAAAGATCTAGAATAGGCCTCACGCTTCAAAGGGGTGAACACTACACTACATGCTATTAGCTATTTAAAACACTGGAGTGGAATGGCAGCAGAAACAGGATTCAGGTAGCCGACCCCAAGTAGTTGGAAAAAGGCTTAGATGATGGTGATGGGGGGGATAACGAATTTAAGCATCCATTCCCATCCACGTCCACCTTCTGAATAGCAACTATTGAACATGATCAATTATCATGCGGTAAGTAATCAAATCAATTGGCCCATGTAAATTGGATCATAATCTTAAAGAACAAATTTAAAAAGTTACAAATACCCATGTTAGGGCCTTACAGCAGCAGACCATATGAGAGGGTGTTGCTTTAAGGTCGTGCTAATGCTAAGTGCGGAGATCATGCACGTGTGATGCTTCCAAGAGATACGACCAGCCCAAGTAAGCTCCCTTTCATGAAGGATTACCATCACAGGCTCAATATAACCTGCAGAATAGTTTATAATGAATTAAACAACAATCAACTTCATAAGAAGGACAATTGAAGGTGTACCACTCAAGATCAAAACAAATGAATGCATCAGGAAAAATAACTGACACAATAAAACTACTCATCATATTTGTAACAGCCACAAAAGCAACTACAGAAATTATAGAATGTTACCTAGCATTGCATCAGCCTAGAGATCCTTAAAAGAAAATAGAAAATAAGAAAAGAACCAAGGTCCATGCATGAGCATACTTGGAGAAGAAAAACACCCTTGCTTTGGACTTCAAATCAATCAGATCAAGCAACTAGAAAGTCTATGAATCCAAACGAGAAAAATAATGGCATTTGAAAAAAATGTGCATAATAAGCAGATAAATTTATTGCAAGTACTCCATTCCAAGACACAACAGCTGAATTGCTCAAACTAAACACACCAAACAAGAACATTGGAATAGGGAGGGATAAACAACTTATTGAAATTGAAATGTATGTGCTAGTTACAACTTACAAGTACACGAATAAGTTGTCAAACACTCGGAAACCTTTCTACATCTTAGAACAATCCTTTTTATAAAGCCTAAGGACAAACCCTATAATCCCTACATAATCTTGAACCAAGATCTTTTCAAACCTTAGATTGAATCTAAATCAATTTCATCTATCCAAAACAGGATACTAAGTAGTACAACCGTGTTTTTTTTTTTTGGGAAGATTGAAATTTTATTAAGGGAGCAAAAGCAACCCAGAAAACAGAACAAAAGCCAAACAGAAAAAAACATAAACAGGGCCACACAACAAAACAAACAAAACCTAAGCCAAACAAGACGAAAACAAGCAAGCAACAAGGAAAGACCTAAGAAAACGACCATACAACACAAACAAGAACCTCCCACTGAGACCCAAAAACTATACAACTCGAGCAGGAGCCTACGAGGAGAACCAAAAAAGACAGCAGCCTCACCAGTCCCACAGATGAGATATTAGCGAACTGTCAACAGAACTGAGAGCTGAAGCCCATTCCTTGATCAACAAAGATTTAGAAAAACTGTGATAAAGTAGCTTGCAGATATATATTAAAAAAAAAAAAAATAAAAAAAAAAATCAACATCTTCAGAGAATCGGCCTAAAAATCAGCAGCAAATAGTCTAAATGTCCAGCAGATGGTGTTCCCTATGGTTGGCCTTGGACCTAAATCATTCCGCTGGGTGGGAATGAACTCAATTCGGCAAGTGGTGGCACTTCATAGTTCTGCGACCAGCTATGCTAATTCATCGTCATAATTCACGTGCATTCAAAATGGCTTTGTCCTTCCATTCACTCAATATTGTCTGTATCTGCCTAGTCTGGTGTTCAAAACGGGGGTTGTTCTCCCATTTCGCTAAGTATTGTCTATATCATGCCCTTCCGGTGGTCTTCATAGACAACATTTGTTCCACTTCTTCTTGGAGAACTACTTGCCCATACCAGCAACAACTTCCTCCCGCATGCCAAACACCTCGCCATAGTACTCAAAATAAATCAACCACCTTGAAAGTCCATGAGATTGATAACTTGTCTTGCAACTCAATCTAAAAGGTATTTTTATCCAACTTCCTCTTGAATCATTATGACACAATCTTCTTAGACTTGAACTTGTTATGGGTACCCAATGGACATCAATGTTTTCAGTATCGAAGATATCAGAGCCGATATATCCCGCGATATATCTCATATCCCACCTGTGTAATATGAAACGCACAGGTAGTGCCAATATATCCCACTTGTTCGATCCGGTAAGCATTTACGACTTTCGATTCTTTTTTTCCCTATAAATCATTGTCAAATGATTACAAATCCATGATTCTTCATGTTTTGCATAAAAAATCATGAATTTGGAGCTTTGATTTTGAGATTTGGGGGAGATGGGCCTAGTTGCGAATAATTGGAAAAAAAAAAAAAATTCAAAATTTTCCAATTCTCTCGCAAATTGGTTGCAATGTGTCCAAACCCAAAATCAAACACGTATGTAACCTGATCTAGTGATTCTTCTTTTGCTTTTGAATGTATTACTTGTATTTCCATACATGGCTTCTTACATTTATAAATTATATGAATAGACTTTGAATATACTTGCATCAATTTAGTCAGACATCACATAGATTGGGACCCCATATAAATTATATGAATATACTTGTTTTTTGTAATATTTTGGTTTCTAAATGAGTATTGATGTCTTCTTTAAGTTTCATTGAAAAAATAGACCAATTTCCCAATGTTTCCCAACAACAGCAATACATTACGCAATACGACCGATATATCCCATGTGATAATCGATATGTATCTGTATCCCAAGGGTGCGATACATTACGCGATAACGTCATGGAAAACATTGAAAACCATAACCAAGTCACCTTTGTTATAAACCTTGCGGTGTTTGTCCACAACTTCTCACTACTTGCCATTTCTATATTCTATCTTCTTATTTACCCAGGCTTGCAAGCCTTAAATGCGTTCACCGAACACATCAACATAGCTTCTTACTCAATCTTATACTGGTAACAATACTTAGGCCCCGTTTGTTAAATCTGAAGTCTAAAGACTGAATCTGAAATCTGAAGCTTGAATCTGAAATCTGAAGTGAAAAAACTTGTTTGATCATCATGGTTGAAGTCTAAAAATTAAGTACTGAATCTGAAACAAACTGTTTGTTAACAAACATCGTAAATGTCTGAAATATGTTAATTTGACACATTTGCCCCTATCTCTCGCCCGGAAATGTTTTACATTATAAAGAAATTATTTTTTATTAAATGAACATAAAATTATTATATTTAATTCAAATAAATGAAAATACATAATAAAAAATTAAAATATCATCATAAGGCCCTCAATTCCTGTTAGGGGAAGGTTGTTACTATGTGTTGTATAAGATTGAACACCAGTAACAACAAAACCTTCAAATAAGGCCCACCTTATATTTATATGCTATCCAACCAGTTTATAAGGTTATTCCCAGTTGGATGAAGTGAAAATATATTGATCTAAAACTTTTGTGGCTTAATTAAGTTTATTTTCCATCTAATATGTTCATAAGGTCACAAATACCTGTATGAAGAGGGAAAAAATAAAATCATATTGATCCAAAACTTCTGTGACCCTAAAAAGGATTTTAAAGGTAGACGTTCAATCCCCTGCTATTTTTTTGCTGCTTATTTTTTGTCTCAATCTTTAGTACTAGCTTTCCAAATGGATGGATGGTTTGGATATAACACATACCACATGATGAGACCTACAGAATTTGCTAACGCCAATACAGCAGCTATATAGCTAGTGTGAGGTACCAATCCGCGGCGCGGATTAGCCACCCAAAGGTTGAGTAGCGAGACTAGCCACTGATGTGACGTCAGCAAGTTCAGTAGGCCTAGCCATGATGTATGTTTTGTATCCACACCTTCCATCCATTTGAAGAGATCATTTTAGGACAATACCCAAAGAATGAGTTAAATCCAAAGCTCCAGTGGACCCCAAGACAGAAAACAGTGCGACAGTGACGCCCACCATTCAAAACTTCTAAAGGTCACAAAAGTTTTACATCAAGCTGATATTTGTGTTTTCCCTTTTTTCAAGTCTTTTTTTAAACTTTTGAATAGGTTAGATTTCAAATAAACATTATGATGGGCCTTAGGATAGTTTCAACAATGGGAATCACTCTCCCCACTGTTTTCTTTGGTGGGGTCCACTACAAATTTTTATTTGCCTAATTCTCTGGTTCATACCCTAAAATGATATCCAAAAAATGGATGGACGGTGTGGATATAACACATACATCATAATGGGGTCCACGGAACTTGGTGACGTCACTTCAGTAGCCGACTCGCTACTCAACCTGTTAGTATCTAATCGGCAAGCGGATTTCCGGCCAAAGCCTTTCGCAGGATGTTCCTGCGCTGGAAACTTAGGTGAGGCCCACTATTATGTTTTTCATGAATCTACTCCGTCCATCCATTTTGTTTGTTCATTTTAGGAGAGTATACCAAAATCGAGTAGGATCCAAGACTTAACTGGGGTGTACTAAAGGAAAAAGTGGTTAGGGAAATTCCTACCGTTGAAACCTCCCTTAGTTCTAAAATGATGCTTACATGCAATCCATACCGTTAATAACGTCATTCCTACTGGGATGAACTGAAAACACAAATATTAGCATGATTCAAAACTTCTGTGGCCCCATGAATATTTCGACTGTGGACGTTCAATTACCACTTTTCCAGCCCACTTCAGCATTGGATACGGTTCATTTTCTGCCTAATCCTAAAAGTAACTCACAAAACAGATGGACGGGGGGAGGATTCCTCACAAACATTACAGTGGGTCCCACCTAGTTCCCAGCGCACGAACTTCTTGGGAACGGCTTACGTAGGAAATCCAGGGGTGCGAATTAGCTACTGACAAGTTGAGCAGCGAGAATTGCCACTGAAGTGGCGTCACCAAGTTCCGTGGGGCCCACCATGATGTATGTTTTGTTTCCACGCTGTCCATCCATTTGGAGAGATCATTTTAGGGCAATATCCAAATAATGAGTTAAATCCAAAGCTCCAGTGGACCCCAAGACGGAAAACAGTGGGACAGTGACGCCCACCATTCAAAACTTCTAAAGGCCACAAAAGTTTTGGATCAAGCGGATATTTGTGTTTTCCCTTATTTCATGTCTTATTTAACTTTTGAACAACTTGGATTTCAACTAAACATTATGGTAGGGCTTAGAATAGTTTCAACTGTGGGAATCACTCTCCCCACTGTTTTATGTGGCAGGGACCACTATAGTTTTTAATCTGCCTCATTGAATGGCTATTGCCCTAAAATAATATCACAAAACGGATGGACGGTATGGATAGAACACATACATCATAATGGGGCCCACAGAACTTGGAGTAGCCGACTCGCTACTCAACCTGTCAGTATCTAATCCACGCTCGGAAATCCGCATCCGCATCCTACTTGTACACGGATTAGCCATGACCGGTTGAATAGCGAGATTCGCTACCAAAGTGACGTCATAAAGTTCTATGGCCCACTATGATGTATGTGGGCCCACTATGATGTATGTGTTTTATCTACACCGTCCATCTATTTGGAGATTTAATTTTAGAGCATGAGTTAAAGAATGAGGCAGATCCAAATATGCAGTTGACCCACCACAAAAAAATAGTGGCGAGATTGATGCCTACCGTTGAAACCTTCCTCAGGCTCAAAAAACAGTAGCCGACCATAAAAAACTTTTTGGGGGCCATAAAAGTTTTGGATTAAGCTGATCTTTGTTTTTTCCATTCATCTAGGTCTATATGACCTAATTAACAGATTGGATGTCAAATAAACAGTACATTGGGCCTTAGGAGAATTTTAATGGTAGATATCCAATCACTATTGTTTTCCTGTGGTATAGTCCACCTGAGATTTATATTCCTCTCATTTTTTGTATCAAGCCCTAAAATGATCTTTAAGAATGGATGAATGGAATGGATGAAACACATAAATCATGGTGGGGCATAAAGAAGTTTCAATGTTAAAAGTTGATTTTGTGTTGCGCAAACATTCTAAAGAGAAAATTTTGCCATAGTTACTTGAAAAGGGGTAATTTTGGAAGCAAAATTTTTTGTTTAATGAGAAATTCACTGAGCGCATTCCGCATTCACCATTAAGCCAGACTCCTATCACGGAAAAAATTCAGTGAAAAACCACTTAGCACTTTCCTTCTTCCGCGTTAACAACGCATTAACAAACACCACTAAACACGGAATATTTTCCCAATTCCGCATTAAGTGCAAAAATTCAGCGTTAACCAACAGGGCCTTAGTACATGATGTGAACTTCTCCCGTTCATAATATAAAATGAGGATTTCCCCATGGTGCGGTTTATTGAGGCCATTAAACAAATTCAACTTGGCGGAAAGTTGTAGGCAAACTCGACATTGGGTAAAGCCAAGTCCCGCTAAGATATATCATCACCTGTTATACTCAAATGATTACAAATGCTCTGGTTAAGTACTCAATGCATGACATTAGAGTTAGCTATGTGGTCAAGTATAAGCATTAAAATAGATTTATGATAAGGACATTCGAGTGCCTTACAGGGTATACCAGAAGAGAAGATCAGCTCTAGTTTCACTTTGGCTTGGTGAGCACTACATGGGCCCTGGTGGGCCACATTGACGACCCCACATGCATGATCGTGCATCTTCAAAGACCCTACACTAGGAAGATGCATATGGGTTATGGGTTACTTATTAAGGAGTTTGAATCGTTGGATTGCGAGTACACGTCGATCAGACAATTGAATCTTGAGGGCGCTTCGATCGGACAATTAGATCATTGTGATGTTAGATCACATTGATCGTAGACTTTAGGATGTTTAAATTTATTTCTTTATGTAATGGATTATTCATGTTGGATTATTTTGATATTTAGTTGAGATTAGGGAGTTAGGAACAACTTTTATTTCATTGAGCATCTTTATGTTGAAAATTTTATCAGAGAGCGCTTTTTGTAAAAACTCTTTCCTGAGACTATAAAAGGGTTAAACGTCCTGCCCTAGGGGATGTTATGATGATTTGAATGAAAACTCTTTGCTTCCTTTGAAGCTCTCTTCATGTGAATGGATTCTCTTGTGAATGGAGATTGATGGTATGATGCCAAGGAATGAAGCCTAATCTTTCCTTTCTTATTTCTCTTTAAAAAGGTATTTCTCTCTTGTCTTTCTCATCTTCTTCTCAAATCCCTCTACTCTTCTCTCCACCGAACCCCATCTTCTCTTATCCCACTCTCCACCAAAACCAACCCATCCCATCTCTATCAAACCCCACAAATACGGACTGCCTGTCCGTACAAGTCAGTCAACTGTACGGCTAGCCCCCTACCCTCTTTTCTTCCCTCTCTTCGATTCTTCTTCCTTTACCGAAAACCCTAGTTCTCATTCACCTATAAACCCTAGTTTTCATAATTTTTCCAAGCATTAATCCCCAATTCCCTAAGAAACCCTAATCCCATATTTCCTATAAAATCTTAAATTCCTAAATCCTTCCAAAACCCTAATTCCTTTCAAATCCCTAACCTTACATACTCAAACCCTCATCCTAGATTATCATATCCTTAACCCTAAAGAGACATCAGCCCATTTGAATTAGGCCTAAGCCTATGCTAAAGTGGAAGTCCTACCTTCCATTGATCCTTTGAAATTCATGTTTTATATGGTTTAGTTTATTGTGGGATTGTGATTTGGCTTGAAATCTGAATTTTATTATTTGATTTCTTAGATTTGTGGTAGGTTAGTATATTTTATGCTTGAATTGTTCTTTAATCCATTTATAATTTATTTGCATCATATTTAGTCTAGATCACGCATCCTGCATCAATTTAACATGCATAAGGGCATTTTGGAAATTAAATAAATACAATCCCATATCATATAAGGACTTAAAAGTGAGAGCTTTTTACTAACGGTGCAAACATTAGGCCCTTATTTGGAAATATTAGAAGGATAGGCTCTCATTAGAATTTGACCAAAAGATATGCCCTTATATGACAAAACCCCTATAACCATTTAACCACCCTACGTGCACCAAATATGACTAAGGGGCTACATGATAAAGACAAAAAAATAAAAAGTTATGTCAGTCGTTCAATTGTAAAACCCTTATTTCAATCATCTAGGTGGGTCGACATATGATCGTACAACCCACATTCATCAACATTAACAGATTAATGTCTGAATTTCTACAGCGCACATGGTAGATAATTACACTATTTGTAATTGTAATTGAGCACTAGAGCACAAATTAAGAAAAGACCAATTGCACATTTGTGATAAGCTTCCGCATACTACTTGTAGTCACATAAAAATTAGAGATCCATCCAACAAAAACTAGAAGACAAATTATTGATGAAAACTAGGTGAAAAACTTAGGGCCTGTTTGATTTTCTAAGGTAAACGTAATTGAATTGTAAATACGTAATGATTATTTCCATAGGTAATTACCGCATTGTTTTCGAGGATTGATTTGACTGTTACTTTTTTCAACGTTAAAATCGACGATGCTGCTAAATATTTGTGGGGCCCACCGTGATGTATGTAGATTATCCACACCGTCTATCTGTTATGCCAACTGAATTTAGGGCATGACCCAAAAAATGAGCCAGATTTAAATTTCAAGTGGACCACACCGCAGGAAAAAGGTAATCAAACACCCACCGTTAAAAACTTCTTGGGGCCACTGTTTACTTTGGTGTGGGCCACTTCATTGTTGGATCTGCCTCATTTTTCGGCTCATGCCTCAAAATGTCATGGTAAAGCAGATGGACGACGCGAATATGTCATATACATCATGGTGGGGCCCACAAATTTAAGTTAATCCTTTTGGACCGTTTCCCAAGCAGAAGTACCTACCTATTTGCAAACAGGGTGAAATTGTAATAACCTGGTATTTACAGGGCATTTACAATGAATTTGAAAAATCAAACAGGCCCTAAATGATATAGTAATCTACCCATATCAAACAAAGATATAGTTATCCGCCTGCAAAAGAATAGAGAATAGTCATAGAAAGACATATTTTACATGCTTAGTGATCAGATTAGATCCAAGAAACGAGTTAGTGCAGTAAATTTTCCATATATATGCATCTAAAAAGTTCTGTTTGCATGCATGTGAACCACAAATACAACTAGTACAGTTGCAAGTGGAGATGTATACAAGTCGAACCAAGTCGTGTTTGGCACAGCTTGGCTCGGCTCAGCCAGTAGCTAACCCTAGCTCGAACTCGGCTCGGCTCGGTCCTCAAGCCTAACTGCCCAGCTCAGCTCGGTTCGGTCAGCAGCTCGGGCCAATTCGAGCCGAGTTCAAGCATGTGTGTCATTTTCTCAACCACATAGAATGCATCTTCAATTTCTCACATAATGCAAAACAGTAATAGCACTTAATAGGTATTTCATCAAACACTCGGCGAGCAGCATCAAAATCAAGATATGAGGGCAGTCTTATAATGTAAAGTTTTTTTTTTTTGTAATGATTCGTTTCGTATCCATTCCTTCCTCGCCACCAGCCGATCCCGCAGAGAATGTACACACCCGAAACAACACTCTGTTGAGTCATTTCATCAAACACTCGGCAAGCAGCATCAATATCAAAATAACCGAGTCACCGAGCCGATTCAATCCAAATCGATTCGAGTTGAGGTTCGATCTGAGTCGAGTTGAGCTCGGGCAAGCTCGAACTCGGCTCGAAATTTTTTCAAGCTCCAAAAACCAGCTCGACTTGGTCCGAATCCAATTTCTAGCCGAGGCGAGTCGAGCTTTTCCGAGTCGAGTCAAGCAAGCTGACCGTGCTAACTCGACCCATGTACAGCTCTAGTTGCAAGCATAAGAACATCCCACATTTCAATTATTCAAACTTAGGCATCTGTTTTGCGGCTACTTAGTATCATAAGCTGTAAATGCTCTGGTATATTCATGAACATTGATGCTAATCTGAAAGCCGAAAAATGTACATAATGATTTTTTTTTTCTTTTGAGAAGTTACATAGTGATTTGTTTTAACCACAAGAAAAACAAGAGGCAAGTGCTCAGTTCTCACCATGTACAAATGTGAAATCTTTTACGTGCTTCATGTCCAAGTCTCGTAGGCCGATCACATAGGATGACTCAATACGAACGGAGACTGTACCTCCAGAAGCAGTAGCATCATCATCTCCAACTAAGCCATAGCCAGCCTAACAAGAAACAGAGAGTCAAAAACATGAGCAAAGAAAGTAAAGACCTTCGTAAATTTAGTATGAAGACAACGTTAAGCATCTTTTTTCTTGGAAGCCAGAGATCAGTTCATCGAATATTAAATCCAAGCTGATCACATCAATCCTGACGTTTGCAAATGCAACATTGGAGCATTGAGAAATAAGTAAACAACCATCTCCATTTCTTCCGGCCAATTGAAATGAAAACTGAGCAGAAACGGGGCAACACTAGAATATTCTAGAATAGTGACAATGAGCAGAAGAGTTAAGAGCATTCTTATTCAGCAGCTATACAGTAACCAGAACTGTGATTTATTCTGAGGTCCATGTGTTATGCCAGCCTTCCAGCCATGAGAATTGTCAACTCAGGCCTCAACATTGTCCATAATGAAAAAACTTTTGTTTCACATCAAGTCATATGCTTTCTCACCAAGACATATATGGTGTAGATAAACTAGCCAAGGTGTTTAACGTGTTGCTGAATATCTCACCATGACACTATAATTATCATTTTGCCTTCTTAATCAATATGTGATTTTTTCCGCTTTCAAATTGATTGAATATTAATATTTTAAGATGGAATCAAGTTGTGTTTAAATTAGTACATGCAAAAACCCTCATTTAAAATCATGACCAAGACCACGAACTAGATTCGACATACTTCCATATATAAATTTAGATATCCACAATAAATCACCAACGTAATTTGGAAACCAAGAAGAGGTGAAGATAAAAGGGATTACTTCTTAAAAGATTTAACTTTCTAAAAGCACCTCAGATGTAAGTATGTTTATTGGTGTTTTCATAGAGGATCCAACTTCAAAACTCGCAGGAGAATAAGACATTTACTAGATTCTCATTCACCAGTCTTATTCATAGAAACGTTACTTTTCAAGCAAACTTTCTTTTATCGTCTTTCAATAATTAGTTTTAGGTTAATATGAAACCCTGTTGGGAAATGTTGAGTTTCATTACAAAAAGAAGTGATAAAAAAATAACTATTGATAAAATAAAGAAACAAAAAGCAAACATATGGCATGGCTAGACATGCATGGTCCCTGACCCAACAGGTTACCCACCCCACTCCCTACTCCCTAGTTGGACAAAGGATCAGCTACACATGGTTTGTCCCAGTTGACATGGGATATTCGAACAAGAAGGGCAATTGATCAACAAAAGCTTCGTTAGATACAAAGAAAAGAAGCAGAGGAGCTATTGACTGGCATTTTGTCCAGAGAATCACATTATGAATCCACTCAGATCAATTGGAGAAGATGATGTGTGCATAGATTAGAGCCATCACTAAGCACTTAGAATTGAATAGAAACCAAAAATTAACATGTCAGCATAAAAATGGTGTCTAGGGGAAAAGCACCTGAGCAGCCTTGAGTATTATCATTTGCAAACCATACACAAGGACCCCACCACAACGGCCCTGAGGATCAACCTTTACTAAGGGACCCCTAGCAAAAGATTCTCTGCCTCTTTTCAAATAATGCCACTCTGGCCCCTCAAAACAATGCATAGAACTGCACAAAGGGTAATAAAGCACATTAAATCCTGGAATTGCAAGTCCATAGGATAAAACTGCCAGATCGAAGGATCTAGATTGTAAGTATTCCAACTAGTAACATTAGCATCTTGGACTTTTCCATCATGGCAGAAAATTCATCAGTAAATCAAGTGCAGCAATTCTTTTGTGATGCAATCGTTACAATAGTTTTAAATCAATAAAATAAAACTCAGATCTTGCGTAAAATAGATCAATTCTGTTTTAATTAAAAATATGCTAATTTCAGAAACTTTTGATGCTGCATATCAAAATTTCCAATAATTTATCTAATAAGTAATGAGTGCCTCTTGTAATCCATTAAAATAGTTTTTTTCTTAAATACAGATCTCTTCAATATACAGTAACATTTTTGCCTTACCTTGTACGAAGTCCATGGATTGAATCATCATATTCTAGCACTGAAATTTTTGCATCTTGAAAGGCTAAGACTACTGAATCTCTTCTTTTACAACCATTGTCACCTCCAAGCGATAATATTGCCATTGTTTCAACATTACCATGCAACCTTGAAACCACAAAAATAGTAAGAAAAATCATCATGACTATCATCATATATATATATATATATATATATATATATATATATATATAGACGGTCGAGCTCATGGGAACTCCCCATGATGTCGAGTTGTGTGGGCCCCACCATGATGCATGTCAAACATCAACACCGTGCATTTGATGGGTCCCCTTTAATTTATGGGATATCCCAAAAATCAGCCGTATACGGAACTCAGGTGGGCCATACCATCTAAAATCATGTGAAGACATGCCTAAAACATATAAAAGCACTTGGTGGGGCCCACCTGAAATTTGGATGTGTCTGAAACTTGGTCTGACCCCTCATCCAAGTGGGACACACATAATGGATGGGCTGGATTTGTGAACCACATCTCGGTGGGCCCAAAAAATGATTATGAATGTTTTAATGGAGGGTAACCCCTCTCAACTTTTGTATGTGGTGTGGCCCACACAAGTCACGGATTGACTTGATTTTTAAGCCCTAGGCCCACTATGGAATGGTGCATCTGACTGATGGGGTAGATGTTCGACATACATCATGGCCGGGCCCACACAGCTCGACCTCATGGGGAGTTCCCATGAGCTTGACCGTATAGAACCTTTATATATATATATATATAGACACACACACACACACACACACACACACACACACACACACACAGAAACACACGCGCACAAACATGGAAACAAATACAGGCAAGCATGACTTTATCATGTCCATGTATTTTAAGGAATCATAAATTAATTTACAAGAAGCTAGGTTAAAAATATCATTCAAGTGGTACCTAATTTAGTTTCATCATCATTTTGCAAGCTTAAGGCGACTGCTAATTGTTATGCCTAACATAATGTGCAGCTTCCAAGTTGTACTAGATGCCAGGTCTGCATTGAAGCTCAATATGCAACATGGGTTTAACCAATGAGCCAAGTGAAGCAGATGGGGGACATGCTAGAGCACCTAGGGCTGTCAATTGGTCAGGTTCTGGTCCAATATTGGTCTACGCATATCCGGACCTTGCAAATGGAACCAGATTCGGGTCTTGCCAGGTTCAGATAACATATGTGAGGTATTGGAGAATCCAATTGGATCCAAGTATCCTATCGACCCTGTTGAGTCTAGTTTCGAGCACAAATTAGATGTAGAATGGGGTTTATATCCAATTGTTTCCAGTCTTAGGATCAGGTCTGGGACTCCGGATCTGAATTCAGGCACATAGTCCGTGTATGGTTTTTCAAGTACCAAGTATCAATGTATCATTAAACATAATGTAAAATTAAAAATATCGTATAAGGGTGCCCAAAACGACACGTGGACCAGAATCCGACCAGATTATTAACTAGGCCTGAAACCTGGATCCTGATCCAATTAAATCGGGTCAGATTCTTCAAGCATGCATGGATACAAGCACTCACTGTCCCAACAGTACCAATGCATATCGGGTACAGAAACACATTATAATGCTTCTTTTGTTCAGAGTTCATTTAGGGTTTTATATATAGGAGCATAGATAGCAGAAATTAGAATAAACAAAAGGCTAAAATCTATTGAGATTTTAGGTTTGTTTAGGGGTTTAAATACTATTTGTAGTCATGTGTTCAAGGGCAATTTCTTTCATTTTATTATTGGATTTCGAAACTTCTAGAGAATTTTCTTCTTTTCTCTAAGTTTGAATAATTCAAGAGTCAGTTCCTTCTTAGTTCTCTATTCCAGTTGCAGATTTGTGTTGTTTGAGGCCATCAATGGATTAGAGGACAATCAGCCCCTATTTGACACCAACTGTAAAGTCAGCAACAGGTGCTTATCTATCCACAGAAGAATTATAGGGTCCTGCTCATCAGTAAACAAACAGTTAGATAGCAGACAGGATTAGCATGAGGCCATGCTACAATGATCAAGACCATTGATCTGATGCAGCCTGCTTCGGATAGAAAATTCCCCAAATTCATCCATGGCTGAAGATCCCAACCCTCTGATAGTCGGCCTATTTTCATTGATTGTAGCCTGTTGTCACATTTTTCTCCTTAACCATCAAAGTGTAGGGCATTAACCGAAGGGGCATGATCCTTTGATCTGGAAGATTTTTTAGGCATGCCCACCCAAGGCGGGGACTATCGAATCAACAGTTCAAATCACCAAACTATGGCTATGTAGGGCACTAAACGAAGGGGTATGATCCCCTGATCTGGAAGGCTTTTTAGGCAGCCAACCCAAAGTGGGGACCCTCACATCGAAAGTTCAAATCATCAAACTATGGACAACTTCTATGGAATCCTTCAGGTTTGCAAACATCAGAAACTATACACTTACTGATCAAAAGGACCCTATAATTCCTCCTATACACAACTCTCAGAGTCCATTATCTCCTTTCAACACCTATGAGCATCGTTCTTTTTTATGCAATTAAACTCTTATGGATACCTCCCCATGGGATAATTGAGTCCTTGGTACACTCCCTGACCAAATAGGCTAATGCACAAAAATATTCCAATTATTGAGAAAATTTTGTCATCTTTTCTGCAAACAATGTGCCTAAAAATACAGACCAGATCGTATAAAATCTTGGCAAAAGTTTTGGCGTCCCGACTGAGAAGGGTGTTAGACAACATTATATCTAATAATCAAAGCGCGTTTATTCCGGGTAGGCAAATAATTGATACTGCTCTCATTGCTTACGAATGTTTGAATTTGAGCCATAAATCCGGCTCGAAGGGTCTTCTTTGCAAGCTTGATATAGAGAAGGCTTATGATCACGTAGACTGGAATCTCCTCCAATATATGTTGCATCGTATGGGCTTCGGGGTGAAGTGGAATGGTTGGATGGGGGAATGCGTTGGGTCCACTCTCTTCTCAGTCTTACTTAACGGATCCCTGAAAGGGTTCTTCAGCGCCTCCAGAGGTCTTCGTCAAGGGGATCCCATATCCCCTTTTCTTTTTCTAATCGTTGGGGAAGCCCTTTCCAGAATGTTGAGAAAAGGTCAAGATGAAGGTATCATAAGCGGTTCAACGCTCAAAGGAATGAGTAATCAGATATCCCACATCCAGTTCGCTGACAACACGCTTCTATTTTGCGAGGCAGATTTCGATAAAATCAACAACATGCATACTATAATCCGATGTTTCGAGGCAACTTCGGGTCTCAAAGTTAATCTAAAAAAATCGAAGATGTTTGGCATGAATATGGAGAAAGAAGAATTACGAAAGTTTGATGATTTCTTTGAATGCTCCATAGGAAGTTTGCCTACCACTTTTGTTGGTCTTCCCCGTGTATAGGCAAGCCCCCTAGGTATCTATGGGACAAAGTCATAGTCAAATTTGAAAAATACTTAGCCAGATGGAAATGCAAATATTTGCCGTTAGGAGGTCACCTTACGTTGATTAAATCGGCGCTCTCGAATCTGCCCCTATATTTCACGTCCCTCTTTAAATGTCCACCTTCGGTCCTAGCAACTCTTGAAAAACTAAGGCGTGACTTCCTGTGGCACAGGCAAGAAGAGAAGAAGAAATTTCATCTTGTTGAATGGAAGGAGGTCTGCAAGCATGTTCAACAGGAATCAGAGACCTTAAAAGGATGAATCGGGCACTTTTGGGTAAATGGATTTGGAGGCTTGGAACGAAAGATGGGACACTACTGAATTCGCTAATCAAGAGTAAATATGGCCGAGCAATGGGTGGATGGTGGACCAAGGACTCCTCAGTTTATAGAGCCTCTTCCCTATGGAAAGATATCCTATCTGTGAAACAGGATGTTCTCAAAGGTAATGGTTTTGAAATAGGAAAAGGAGACAACATTCAATTTTGGGAAGTTATATGGGTGGGGGAAGTGGCGTTAAAAGAGGGCTTTCGTAATATTTTTCGTCTTGCCCCAAAGCGAGACATTTCGATAGCCGATTGCTACTCTATAAGTGGGAAAGAAATTGTATGGAATCCCATATGCAGCAGAAATCTACAAGACTGGGAGATTGAAGAATACTTCCAGATCAGTTGGGCATAGACAGGCTAGTGTGGAGACTAGATGGATCTGGGAAATTCTCGATTGCATCCTTATATAGTTCCCTTGGCAGCAATACCTCCTCTTCAGAAGATTCAATGACTGCTCAGGTGTGGAAATACAAAGTTCCTCCAAAGATAGCAGCCTTTGGTTGGTTGGTTGGCAAGAAGAAGGTTCTGACAATCGATAATTTGAGAAAAAAGGGAATGATCATCACAAACGTCTGCCTTTGTTGTATGGCAAATGAAGAATCAGTTAACCACCTGTTTATACACTGCCCTTTCTTCAACAACGTTTGGTCAGCAATCTTAAAATCATTTCATACTTCCTGGGCTTCTCCTGATTCGACGGAACGGCTACTCCAAGCCTGGCATGATTCTTCTTTAGGCAAGGAAAAGAATACAGTTTGGAGAATGGCCCTCCTGGCAGTTTGGTTGTCTATATGAGAAGAAAGGAATGGGAGATGTTTTAACAGCGTTTCCAATTCGGCGGAGTTTGTGGTACATAGAGTCCAGCATTATATTGCAAATTGGGCTCCATTTTTGTTAACTTAAAAGGTTGTAATCTTTTTCTGTAAGCGAGGGGATTCATCTCGCTATCTCAGTGGGATTTATCCCCTCTTTTTGTTTTTCTGTTTTTCTGTTTTTCTGTTTTTTAATAAAGTAATCGTTACCTCTCAAAAAAATACATACCAGATTATAAAACGGAGAAGAAGTTGCCTCTTTAAGTCAATAGAGGGTCAAATCAATAAGGAGGCCGTGAGCTAGGGTAGTTGAGAGGTAAAAGCCCATTTTCAAAATAGAAAAGGCATGGGCAATAACTCATTACTCAATCTGATGCTTCTGCAATAAGCTCCAGTCATTCCTTTCTCATGTCCCCAAGGATGCTAATTGGGAAAGCACGGAGTTTGTTTTAAAATGGTGCTATGGCTCTGCTTTTTGTTGTTGAGGATGCTCGTTCCGCCTCAGCTTGGGGATGGCGTTTCATCTGTTGGGGATTTAGTGGGTTTCGGATTGTGATTTTGGTTTTGTTTGTTGAGCTGGGTTAGGTTGTTTTTAATGCTTTCTGTTTTGAAATATACTTTTGATTTTTAATAAAGCGGGTCATTCGTTAAAAGAAAAAATTAAAAAAAATAAAAATAAAAAACTTAGTCAGGGACTAGCATTGGAAACTTACATAAATTTCACATTTTCTTGAACAGGTCGGCATTGTCTATGACTTCTGTGTCAGAATAATTTTCGGAATACATCCAAGGAACAACACTGGAACATCCGGTGGGCTGCTCGGAGGGTGCATTTGGATGCGTTGTTGGACCAAATTGCAATAATTCAGTTGAATATCAAGGAATGACTGAGACGGAGATTGAACCATTTTACTTCATAATGTAGACCCAGTTCTGATTATAATTCAATGTGTTTCAAGTTGCACTCGGAACAATCCGAATTGATGTTTGGGGTTTAGTCCCTCATTATGAAAGAACTGAGGCTACTCCCACTTAGGTCATTTCCATTTTATTGAACAGAAGCATTACAATTCAACTCAATTGAGCATCCAAACAAAGCCTAAAAGTCCACAAAGGCGGGAACAAATGCCAAAATCTGCTTGAGAAACATGGATATCCAAGAACTAGTGTCGCAGCAGTGCAGACTAATCTTCTCAGTAGTTTCACATGTTAGTAAAGCATCCATAATTTTCATTACAATCTGCAGCTGACAGATCATGCAAGAGCGCTGAAACGTTGGGAAGGAACGTACCTGTAATGGCAAACGAGTTCGAGACAGGCACCAGAGACGCCAGCCATGATGCCACCACGACGGACTTCACCAGGAGGCCGAGAAGTTCCGCCGTCTTCTTCCTGGACCCTGACGAGATAGACCTCAAGCACGTTCCCAGCAGTGATGATGAGGTTCGGGACGGGGCCGATCGGTCGCTTGGCGGGCCATTCGGGTTCGAGATCGTCGGATTGGCTGGGAGGGATCTGAGTAGGGAAATCCGCAGCGGAATGGGTGATGTATCCAGAAGCGCAGTTCTCAATGCCGGTGGGCCAGTGCATCATCTTGAATGCAGCGTAGCTCATCTTGACCGTTCGTTTTTTCTAGGGTTTTCTGGGAAGACGGAGGGAAGGAGAAAGGTGTGGAAGAATGGGCTGGAGGAAGCGGATAATGGAGAAGGGTATAGGTGGGAAATGCAGTCTTAAATATAAACCTGGCTTAAATCCTGAGATCTTGGCGGGAGGGGAAATTGGCCTGGACTAGGGCAATGGAATGGTGACTTACGAAAATATCCTTTGTAAATCTTTAAAGTGGCAGAAATAGCCGCGTACGACTTCATGGAGAGGCTGAGATGCACTCGTAGGCGGTAAAAAAAAAAAAAAAAACAAGTGCCTTACCGGTGTCGACGAGGGACAAATATTGGATATCTGAACCGTTCATCTGGCGGGATTCACAGTTTGTTTTTAGATAGGATTTTCTTCTGGCCCATTTTATTATGTGGATCATGTGTAAACTGAGAAATGATTATTGGGAAAGGATAGCCATTGGTTCGTGGTAAATTCGGATGTTTGGTAAAACTGAGAGATGGGCTCATTTGATTGTTGATGTAGGACGCGTTCATTGTGTTTTCCATGCGATGAACGTACGTGATCTAATACAAGTGTACCACGTGGGCAAGGGTGGGGCGCTCGTCGTTGGCGCGTGCGGCCAAGCGCCTGCGTATGGCATTTCCTCTGTGCCGTTTTTACAGGGACGCTTCGTGGAAGCAAAACTGGTAAACCGAAGTTCGGACCAGAAGACGCAACTTGTCTGTGCCCCTGGCCTCCTGAAATTCCTGTGGTTGGGAGCTATGTGGGGCCCACATAGATGCGTGTAAAAAATCCACTCCGGCCATTAGTTTTCTAAAGTTCAGTTTTCTTAGGATAGTAAGTTACGGGTAAAATTGTACTGATCAGACAACCGAAATGAGCAAAGACAAACTTCAGAGGTTGGCTTCAGCCATGGAAATAGACCTCAACCTCGGTCAGGTCATCCTTGACCATCTGCCTCAACATTCTCGAAATTTGACCACCATCTGCCTCGACTTTCTCGAAATTCGACTAGTTGATTTTATCTTCACTAGAGATTGCGCGAAACAGTTGATAGACATTCGCTAAACACATGTCTATAATTCAGGAAATGTCTCCACCCACGTAATCAACTCTTGCCCTATAAATAGAGGACATATTTACGGCAAAAGGTATGCATAATCTCTCACCAATAACACATCGATACTACAAAACCTAGATTCCTATCCTGACTTAGGCATCCAGTGGTCCCCTACTTTAGTCAGGGTCTCATTTATCTTCTTCCTATGCAGGTATTTGATGGTCTAAAAAGAGTGAACTAAATTTGTTGCATCAATAGTTTGGTGTCATCTGTGGAAACAATATTAAAGTCATGTTTTATCAGAAAATCACAATGGTGAGAGGAAATAAGAAAGCTCTGGTTGTCATTGTTGTAACCATTCCAACTCTTCCTGAATCATCTGCTGCAGTCATTCCAGCTATTCTTTAATCACCTGCTGCAGTCATCCGAGCTATTCTTGAATCATCTGTTGCAACCATCATGGCTCTTCCTGAATCATCAGCAAAGCAAGGTGCCCAGCCTTGCCAATAGTGGGCCGATTCTACTCCCGCTGCGTCCGCTCCTCAATCTTGCACTCGGGGCAGTCGATTAGTCTCATTAGATAACAGAGTCGAAGCCCTAAATAAAAACATGGATCAACTCATGCTACTCCTGGAATGATAAAATTCACCCTCGGTCGTAATGTAGATGAGGGTGCTGCCACTGCACCACCTCAGGCACCGATCAATTCGCAAAGAAAAAAGTAACCTCATGAACTGTCAGCCCAAGCCCTTTCCCACACTTAAGGGCAGTCACGCTCGACTTCGACCTGCGCCCCGTGCTAAAGAGGAAGAGTTGTGGAAAAGTTTCCGAAGCAATGGCCGAGAACGGGAGCCATTGGGAGGCAGAGCTCGGAAAAATTATAGGGTAAATCAACAACATTAGACAAGCCTATTGTGCCTTAGTGTCAACCTCGGTATATGTCATGTTAGGAGAAATCAAACCAGCATTTACCGACGACATTATGGCATCTCCACTTCCGCCTAGGTTCTGGATGTCGTAGATGACCCCTATTATAGAACCACGGACCCGATTGAGCACCTCAAGCCCTTCTGAGCCTGGATGGAGCTTCATGGGGCCTCTGTCCCCGTGATGTGTCGAGCATTCTCCTTGACCTTATTAGGAGATGCTCGGCAATGGTTCAGACAGTTGAAGCTGAGGTCCTTCAGTTCATTCTCACAGCTTAACAAAGTCTTCCTCACATAATTCATCGGTGGGGGAGACAGAAGGAAGTCATTAACTCATCTTCTCGCAATTAAGCAGAGTGAGGATGGGATGTTAAGGGCCTGTTTGTTTTTTCAAAAAGATGGTAAACACACGGTAAATGGTAATTCCTCCTATTTCACATGTTTGAAAATTCATAGGAAATCATGTCTTTGAAATTGGTTCAAAAGAGGTAACTTTAATTTTTGAACCGCATGATAATGCATATGATATATCCATTTCGCCCATTTGTTTTACTACAATATTTTGAAGCATGAGACAAAAAAAATTAAGTAGATCCAATACTCAAGTGGCCCACGCCAAAAGAAACAGTGGCCCCACAAATTTAATGGTCAGTATTCAATTTCCTTTTTCATATGACGTGGTCCACTTGAGTTTTATATATGCCTCATTCTTTTACTCATGCTATAAATTCAACTGGAATAATGGATGAATGGTAGGGATAAGCAAAATGCATCATAGTGGGACCCATGGGTATTTTGCAATATTCTTGGTTTTTGTGTAAAAAAGTAGGCCGCCAAATCAAGTATGATATAAATGCATAGGGAAATAATTATTATTTTTTTACACAGTATTTACCATTTCACCCGGAAATCAAATATGCCCTAAGAGACTACCTCATCCGTTTCAATGCCGAAGTTGTCTGGGTCGACGATTATTCCGACCAAATAGTTTTGACAACCATGGTAGCTGACCTTAAACAAGGAAAGTTCATATTCTCTATTGGTAAGAACTCCCCAACCACTCTCGCCGACCTACTTAACCGAACTAAAAAATATTTCAATGCCGATGAGCTCTTTAGTTCACAAAGAGCTGCTCAAAGAGGAAACAACTCGGCTGAGGATAGGAAGCAAAGGGAATAAGGGGAGCACTCTGCCGTTAACGCAAAGAGAAAGAAAGAGGACAACCAAGACTGAGGCTAGCATCCCAACTGACATATAAAAGTCACTTCCATCGGTACACTCGCTTAACCACAAAGCCAGAGCAGATACTAAAAGAAGTCGAGTTGAGTAAGGAAACCTGATGACCAAGTTGAACCAATTAACCAAGCTCGGTAATAAGGCTCATCGGCCAACCCCAATCTTGACATCAAATACCAAGGGACGTATCGATTATAAGGCATTGGAGGGGGGCTCTTACCTTGCCCATGGGATGTTGAACGCTTTAAAATCTACCACTCCCGGGGACTCAAGAGGTCCTCCGACCAGGAGTGCATCGACTGACTAACCTACTCAACAAGGGCGACCTCCATTTTTAAAAGGGAAGAAGGTGACCGCGATATTGCTACCGTTTATCCTCTGCTAATTTACAATGAAAGAACTTCCCCAGGTTAGGAGAAGAGAATTTCTTTAAATTTTTGACTATCTAATATATTGGGACTTCCCTCAATTGAAAGGAAAAAGTCCCTCCTATTTTTTACACTGCACGACCTACTAGTTTTACATCGACCGACTAAGAGCTACCTCCTTCCTTTCAAAGGGAAAGAGGTGCTCGGCTTGCTGCCATGTGGTCGACCCATTGACTCTACAATGTACAATCGATAAGCTCTCTACTCCGTCCAACCTCTTCCGCGCAGGACATCACACTGCCAATCCATGCCAACTTACTTCCTGATAGGGCTGGGCATCAGTCCGAGTCGGATCGGATTGGGCCCAACCCGGACCGATCCAAAAATGATACTGGTCTGACCTGAACCATATTCGACTCGGTACCGAGTTCGGGTTGCCTGACTCGGACCGATCCGAAAACTCACTGTACTGATCCGATCTGAGTCCGACTCGGTCAGGAAAACCGAGTCGGATCGGATCGGACACGATTCGGACCAGAAAAAAATTAAAAAATATTTTAAAAGTTTTAAAAAATAGTAAAAAATATTTATATATAAAAAATGCTAAATATATCCGGATCGGATGGGATCGGTTCGAATCGGATCAGATCGAGTCATGTCTAACCCGAACCCGATCAGAAAAGGATTCAGATTTGGATGGGACTACTCGATCCGCACCGATCCAGCCTGTCGAATCGGTTCGAATCGGGTCAGATCAGGTCGGATCCACCGGATCGGACCCAATTTGCCCAGCTCTACTTCCCGAGCTTCTAAAGAATGCTCGGAAATAGGGGGACTACTGTTATAGGTAAAATTGGATTGATCAAACAACTAGAATGAGCGAAGACAAACTTTAGAGGTCGGCCTCGGCCATGGAGATAGACATTGACTTGGGCCTCAACCTCGGCCTCCAGGTCAGCCTTGACCATCTGCCTTGACTTTTCTTGGTGTTCGACCACTTGATGTTATCTTCACTGGAGATCATGCGAAACAGTTGAGAGACATCCGCTGAACGTACGCCTATAATTCAAGAAATGTCTTTATCCACATAATTAACTATTGCCCTATAAATAGAGGACCTATCTACGATAAAAGGTGCGCATAATCTTTCACCCAAAACTCCTCGATACTACTAGACCCATATCCTAGCTTGACTTTGGCATTTGAGGATCCCCTGCTCTAGCCAGGGTATCCTTTGCCTTCTTCCTGTACAGGTACTCGAGGGGTCTAAAACAGGTGAACCAGATTTTTGTATAAAAAATAACATAATTTATAAAATCAGTAAGGGGCGTCTGGATACCTGTAAAGTCTTTGAGTGGAATTTTGTTTATAGGTAATTAGATTAAGAGGCATTTGAATGAGTATATATGCCAATCAAATTACAGCTCTAATTTGAAACATAAGAAAAAGTATGTTTTAAATTGCAACTGTAATTTGAAACATAAATAAAAGCTCATGTCTTATATTACAACTAAAGGGATTCCATACAATGGCTGTACTTTTTAGAAAATTTTCATATTAAGAAGAGTTGCATATCATCTTTCACTGTTTAAGGACCCAAAACAAAAGAGGAATAAGAAAAAGACAAATCTCCTCCTCTATCAATCATTATTGCCAGGGTTGAAACTTCTCCTATGTTAGGAGATTGTTAAAATTTAGTATTGTGTTTGAATTAATGGACTCACTTATGTGTTACACCAAATGATTTATCTACTATAAATTTCAGCCACGGTTTCTATTAAGTTGGGCTTATCTTAATTATTTATGTTACATGAAGATTTTATATGTCATTTGGTTATTTTTAAAGTGTTCATTATTCCAAGCTATGTTGCAAGTGATTATCTAATTACAAGTTGTAAATAAAATTTAAATTATCCAAACATAGACAAATATTCTTTTATAATCAAATTATATCTTAAAGCCAAACAAGACGGCCTTTAAATTCTTTATACTTGTAATCAAATTACTTATAATGGGATCACACCTTAATAACTTTACCGGCATCAGAATGACCCTCGATATTCAAATCTATGACAAGCTATACCACATGAAGAGTAAGAACGAAAACTTTCACTGTTGAAACCTCATTGGAGCTGACCATAAATTTCATATGCCATTTGAATTGTTCATAGGGTTATGACCATAAGATAAACTACACGCAAAACATCATCTTGATAGACTTGTTGCCCCCACAAAGTTTATGGTGGCGTTCGATCCCACTTGTTGAGTGTGGTGTGGATCACCTGAGTTTTCTATCTGCCTTATTTTGGATTATTATCCTAGTTTGATCTTTAAAAATTGATGAACAAAATGAATTCTTCAAGATAATCTATGTGGCCCCATGTGACTTCCACCGATAAGAACTCAGGAGGCATATTAGCTATAGGCCGAGTGGAGGGACTCGCGGCTGAAGTGACATAACCAAGAGCCTGTCATAATATGTGTTGTATTTGTTAGACAGCTCACATACTACCTTGTATATCTTCTTACCTTGTATAGATGATTGTAATATCTTTCCTTTCCTGTTATAGATGAGTGTAATATCTATATATTCAACCCCATTGGGTTGTCTCAAATACACAGAAAACCTTTTTGGATTCACTGTTTTCATGGTATCAGAGCCATACTGATCCAAATCCGGCCACTCCCTGCTGCGTCCCTGCTGCGTCCGGCCTCCCTGCTGCGTCCGGCCACCCCCTGCTGCCAGATCCGATCCTCCCTGCTGCGTCCGGCCACCCCCTGCTGCGTCCGGCGTCCCTGCTGCGTCCGGTCACCCCCTGCTGCCAGATCCGGCCTCCCTGCTCCCTGCCTCCTGCTGCGTCCGGCCTCCCTGCTGCTCCAGCCTGCTCCAGATCCAGATCCGATCCACCCCCTGCTGCCCCTGCACGGTTTTCCGGCTCCAGCCTGCTCCAGATCCTGCGCCCCTGCTCCAGATCTAGCGCACCTGCTCTAGATCCAACGTCCCTGCTCGGTTTTCCTGTTCCATATCAAGATCTAATGCCCCTGCTCCAGATTCGACGCACCTGCTTGTTTTTCATACTCCAGATCCAGATCCAGAGTTCCTTTTCCAGTTCCAGATCCAGGTTGCTGATTGCTTTTCCAGATCCAGATCAAGGTTGCTGATTGCTTTTCCAGATCCAGATCCAGGTTGCTAATTGCTTTTCCAGATCCAGATCCAGAGTTCTTTTCCAGATCCAGATCCAGGTTGCTGATTGCTTCCAATCTCCATTTTCCAGATCCAGATCCAGATCCAGATCCAGAGTTCCTTTGCCAGATCCAGAAACTGCAATTCCTTGGGTATCTCCTGCTGTACGGTACTTCTACGACCTTCTTCTGCCGCAACTTCTTGTCTGCTTTACATTACTTCAGATCAATGGACAAGAACTCATCACGTACAGAGGCCCCACGTTGTAGTTTTGATGGTACCAACTACTCTTTGTGGGCCATCCATTTTCAGAACTTTCTCAAGGGTCGTGGTTTGTGGGGACTAATTGATGGATCCGTTCCTATCCCCACTTCCACAGATGCCGACAATATAGCTGATTGGGAAATGAACAATGGAAGGATTATTACCTGGATTTTTGATTCCGTCGATCGGTCCATTGCTGTTAGTCTTACACCTCATCGCACTGCTAAGGCAATGTGGGAACATCTCCAGACGATTTATCAACAGAGTAATGCAGCCCGGTTATACCGCCTGGAACAGGATCTCGTTAACCTTACTCAGGGTAACGACAGTATTCAATTATTTTACTCCAAAATTGTCACAATTTGGACAGAGATGGCTATGATGGATCCACCATTTCCTCATGACGTTAAAATATTCCAATCTATGCGCGAGAGTACGCAAGTTCGTCAATTCCTTATGAAGCTACGTCCGGAATTTGAGCATTATCGGGCTGCTCTCTTGAACCGTAGCCCTACTCCTTCACTGAATTCAGTTATTAATGATTTATTGGTTGAGGAACAACGTCTGAAAGTTCTCTCTCTTTCTTCCTCAACTCCGGGCTCGTCTGATATGGTGCTTGCTGTGTCCACCACTCCACCAACACGTGGTTCTGGTTCCTCTCCTTTGACTTGTCGCGGGTGCAACAAGGTGGGTCATGTTGTCGCTCAATACAAGGAATGGTGCGCTTATTGTCGACGGACTGGTCATGGTATTCAGGACTGCCGTACACGTGCCAATGCATCTTCGTTCGGGCGTGGACGTGGAAGTCGTGGTCGTGGCCGTAGTCGTGCTCTTTCTGCTACTGCTGCCACTATTTCTTGTGAGCCGTCTGTTAGTGATTCTGCATCTACTGCTTCCGCTGAAGGTCTTTCATCTCCATTGACTCCTGCGATGCTCCAGCAAATCGTTCAGGCCCTTTCTGCGGCCGGTATGTCAGGTATATCCCCATCTTCTACATGGTTCTTCGATTCGGGTGCTTCCAATCATATGACCAGTGCTGTATCCCATCTTCGTAACATTCGTCCCTACACCGGCAATCAGGTTATTTCTACTGCGGATGGCACTAGACTACCTATTCAGTCTGTTGGATCATTGACTTTCTCTCCTTCTGCTCATCGCCAGTTCACCCTTCGTGATGTGTTTCATGTCCCTAACCTCTCCTCCAATTTAATTTCAGTTGGTCAACTCACATCCAATAACTGCTTAGTCATATTTCTTCCCAATTGTTGTTTTGTGCAGGATCTGGCAACGGGGAAGGTACTTGGGAGGGGTAGGCGGCATGGTCGTCTGTACGTGCTGGATTTTGATCCATCTGTCACTCCGGCTCGTTGTTTCTTTTCTCCATCTTCATCAGATATTTATTCGACAAATAAATTGTGGAAATTGGGGCACTTTCGCCTGGGTCATCCACATTCTGATCGGTTACTTCAGTTAATTTCGTCAGGTATGTTAGGGAATATTTCTCTTAATAAAATGATTTGGATTATTCTTGTTCTTCATGTTGTCTTTCAAAAAGTAAGTGTGTTCCATTTTCCCTAAGTACTACAAAAACATCTTCTATGTTTGAACTTGTGCATACGGATGTCTGGGGTCCTTCACCAATAATGTCTCTCTCTGGGTTACGATACTATGTTATATTCATTAATGATTTCACACGTTACACTTGGATTTACTTTCTGCATTCGAAGTCACAGGTTTTTGAAAAATTCAAGTCCTTTCACTCTATGGTAAAGACTCAATTTCGGGTTCCAGTTCAAACTCTCCGTTCTGACTCAGGGGGGGAATATCTCTCAACAGATTTTCGTACATTTCTTCAAGGTCATGGGATTATTCATCAGACCACCTGTTCTGATACTCCACAACATAACGGGGTGGCTGAACGAAAAAATCGTCATATTGTTGAAACTGCCAACACCCTGATGACAGCTATGAGGTTCCTCGTTCTTTCTGGGCGGAAGCAATGTTACATTCTATCTACTTGATTAACCGGATGCCAACCAAGGTTCTGAACAGTAAATCTCCCTACTTTGCTCTCACCGGCTTACCTCCTGCATATTCCACATTTCGTGTTTTTGGTTGTATCTGTTATGTTCACCTGGCTTCACGTGAACGTCACAAACTATCTCCAAAATCAATCAAATGTATGTACTTGGGATTTGGGGAAACTCAGAAGGGTTTTCGGTGTTATGATCCGGTTTCTCGTCGTGTTCGGGTTTCACGAAATGTTGTCTTTCTTGAACACATTACTTTTCATTCATCTCCTCCTCCTCCGCACACTCCAAACCCTCCTGGTTTAACCGCTTTTCCAGAAATTCCGGTTGCCTCAAGAACTCTCCCTCGTCCGTTGCAGGTTTACTCACGTCGACCACGTACAGATCCACCACCTATTACTCAACCCGAATCTACTGTACCTGTTGCAGATCCCGAACCTACCTCAATACGACGTTCTGCTCGTGAACATAGAGCGCCTGATCGCTTGATATGCTCTATGTCTGCCATGAATGCTACTCTGGATACTGTTTCTATTCCAACTTCATACTCTCAGGCAGCCACTCATGATTGTTGGAAGAAGGCTATGACAGACGAACTTGCGGCATTTGATGATAATTATACGTGGGACATTGTCACTCGACCTGCTGATCAACAGCTGATTGGTAGCAGATGGATTTATTCTGTCAAGCTCAAGTCTGATGGATCATTGGATCGATATAAGGCTCGACTTGTCGCTCAGGGATACAAACAGGAATACGGAATTGATTATGATGAGACTTTTGCTCCCGTGGCCAAGATGAAAACTGTTCGTACTCTTCTGGCTATATCTTCTGTTCGCTCATGGCCACTCGCTCAGATGGATGTGAAAAATGCATTTCTTCATGGAGACCTCCAAGAAACCGTATATTTGAAACCTCCTCCTGGCTCTTTAATCCCTGACGATAAGGTATGTCGCCTAAAGAAAGCCCTGTATGACCTCAAACAAGCACCTCGGGCATGGTTCCAACGCTTTCACGATGTTGTTACGAGTGCTGGCTTTACTCAAAGTGGTTATGACCCATCCTTATTTTTGCGAACCACTGCTCACGGAATTGTCATTGTTCTGGTCTATGTTGACGACCTCCTCCTGACTGGTAGCGATGCTACTGGTATTTCGGCTTTAAAGGAAAGATATTACAATCATCTATACAAGATAAGAAGATATACAAGGTAGTATGTGTTTTTCTTGGCACTTCTCTCATATCTTGGAAGTGTAAGAAGCAGGCCACTGTTTCCAAATCGAGTACAGAAGCCGAGTATCGGGCGATGTCAGCTGCGTGTAGTGAGCTCGTCTGGTTACGTGGACTTCTTTCAGACTTGGGCATTCCTCTACAGAATCCTACTCCACTCCATGTCGATAATCTCAGTGCAATTCAGATTGCCTCTAACCCGGTTTTTCATGAACGGACGAAGCATATAGAAGTTGACTGTCATTTTATCCGCGAGAAATTTCAGTCTGGGCTCATTTCTCTTCCACATGTGGTATCCTATGATCAGATTGCTGACATTCTCACCAAGTCCCTCACGTCTGCACGTCACTCTTTTCTTGTTGGCAAACTATTACTTGTCGATGACCAGCATTAGTTTGAGGGGGGATGTTAGACAGCTCACATACTACCTTGTATATCTTCTTACCTTGTATAGATGATTGTAATATCTTTCCTTTCCTGTTATAGATGAGTGTAATATCTATATATTCAACTCCATTGGGTTGTCTCAAATACACAGAAAACCTTTTTGGATTCACTGTTTTCAGTATTCACACATTTGGAGAGATTATTTCAGGGCATGAGCCAGAGGATGAGTCAAATCCAAACCATGAGTGTACCCCCACCACAAAAAAATAGTGGGGATTGGACACCTACCATTAAAAGCTTCTAAGAGCCACATAAGTTTTTTATCAAGCTGATATTTGCAGTGTTAACTTACAAACAGGTTGGATCTCAAATAAACATGGTGGTGGACCTTAAGAAGGTTTCAACGGCAGGCGTCACTCTCCCCACTGAAAAGCTTTGGATATACTTCATTATTTGGCTAATGCTTTAAAATGATCTCTCTAAAGGGATAGACAAATAGATAGACAGTATGGATACAACACATGTATCACAATGGAGCCCACCTAACTTGGTGACGTGACTTCAATAGCAAGTCTCCCTACTCAAGCTGTCAGTAGCTAATCCGAGTCCAACTTACTTCCTATGTCTAAGTGCATCGGCACCTTGCATCATCGCTTGCCACCATCGATCACATGAATATGTTGATTTTGACAGGGCTACCATGATGTCTGCTAGAAATCTACCCCATCCATCCATTTTACCAGCTCATGTTATCACATGAGCCCAAACTTAAGGTAAATCCAAAACTCAAGTGCTACACGTGACAGGAAACAGTGAGGATCCAACACTCACGATTGAAACATTTGTAGGCCACTTAAGTTCCGAATCAAGTGCAAATGACCTTAGTAAGGATTTTGATGGCACATAAGCATCCCCTTAGAGTTTTTCCCTCCCCACCTTTTTTTTTTTTTTTTACATCTGGTTGAGTTGCGGATCCATCTGGTTTTTGGGCTCGTTTCCTAATGCCAGTTGAGGAAAAAATGGAAAAATAAGGAAACAAACAGTAAAGTGGCCCATTTGTAATTATTTACTTAGGTAAGTACTGCATCTTTCTCAATGAGGACAATGATTGATTGCTTTTTTAACACTAAAATTTAAAATTTTATGAAATGTGGGGCACACGTTGATATATGTGGCTTGTCCACACTGCCCATTCATTATGCAAGTTGAATTTAGGACAAGAGCCCAAAAATGAGGTAAATCTAGAGCTCAAGTGAACTACACTGTATGAAACAGTGGGAATCGAACGCCTACCATTAAAAACTTCTTACGGCCCTTGTAAGTTTTGATCAAGTTGATATTTGTGTTTGCCTTTTATCCATGTCTATGTAACCCTATAAACAAGTTAGATGACAAATATACCTCAATGTAGGCCTAGTGAAGGAAACAAATTTAAACGGTGGATAAATTAAAGCCACTTTTCTTTTGTGTGGGCCAATTGAGCGTTGGATCTGCCTCACTTTCCGGCCTATGCCCCAAAATGCTCTGATAAAAGAGATGGATAATGCATATATATCATATATATCATGCTGGGGTCCAAAAATTTAAGTCAATACTTTTTAGCTGATTTTTTAGGTGGAATTAATCACTTGATTTCAAACCAAGTTAAATGGTAATAATTGCTAATTTATCATGGATTTGCATGGAACATGGAAAATCAAACAGCCCCTAGTTTCTGCACCGAGAACTTTTTTATCTGGGGTTGTTGGCAATCCCCGCGATATGGTGAGATTTAATTGCCCACGTGCCATTCTCAAGAGACATCCTATGCAAAGCATATTTGAAGGATGCAAGTTCATGTGGTCGGAAGCTATTCGGGTGCACGGAGATGCCCGTGACAAATCTACTCCGTCTCGTAAGTGTCTCAGTCTATTAATAACGTAAGACTGTATGTCTTGAATCAGTTGAGCTCACATTGAAAGACAAAGACATTCAACAACTTGAAGACTTGCAACATTAAAGCATGAAATTGTTGAGAAGTGGAGCCACATCTGGGGCCGCCCACGACCAGTCGAGGTTGCGCGGATTTCATGTCGCAAGTCCTTTCGCAACTGGGATGCGAAAGGAGTTTCGCGGATTTCATGTCGCAAGTCCTTTCGCAACTGGGATGCGAAAGGAGTTTCGCGGATTTCGGTGTCGCAAGTCCTTTCGCAACTGGGATGCGGAAAGGGAAGTTGCCAAAACTATAAATTGGGGGTCCCTAGGGCTATTCTAGGTCAAGGTGAATTTTAGGAAATTATTTTGAGGTGTGGGCAAAGGATTTTCTCTGTACTTCCAAGGGAGAGGTTAGTATATTGCCTTGTAATCTTCGTTTCTCTTCATAGTGAAATTTTGCATCCGTGGTTTTTTACCCTAGTTTGGGGTTTTTTCATGTATATCTGTCTTGTGGTTTGTTTTGGATTGCTTTGATCTATTTCTAGTTTATATTTCTTCCTGTCTATCGTTTGTGGGTGAGGCCTTAGATTGGATCTAGGCTCACTGCGTTGTTGGCGTGCTGCGCAACAAAAATTACAATTATGTATTGAAGTGCTTTGGTGTGTCCCTAAACTTGTAACTCATTTAAACACAAAACATAACATCCACCTGTATGTAATTCAATTGGATAGGAAAATCTTAATTAAGCATCAAAAGCCTTATGAATCAAATTGATCTTGATCATTGAGGTTTATAGACGACTAAAGGATATATAGATTCAATTGTAAATCAAATTGAAAGTCGAATCGACAGAAGGTAGTTGAATTAAAAAGTCGAATCGAAAGGTTGTAGGTCGAATTGATAACTTTTGTCAATTGAATCGACAATCCAGTCGAAGAGTGGCTAAAACTGTCTAGCAAACTATACAGTTAAATTAGAGGTGTGTCGATCAAATCGATATTTCGATCGACAATGTCAGTTCGAGTTAAATTGAATTGACAAATCAATCAATCAAATCGACAACTAGTTGTTAAAGATCTGTTTGAACTCTTTTCTTATAAAATGGGCACTCGGGCCCTTGCAAATTAGATGAACTTTTCATGGTTTTAGAGCCCCTATATATACAACTCCTATCCATTGTTCCCATGCTCTAATTCATTGAGTTCATGTGCATCTTCCATGTGATTCATCATTCTAATAAGCAATCCAAATATTATCTGAATATGTACATGTTCTCTTACATTATTTAAGGAGTAGACACTAATCCTTATAGGTAAATCCATTGTCTATCGTCATATGAAATGCTTGTCTAGGTGAATCCCTATTAGTAACCAACTATAACCTAGTTGTATGAGATTCTACCACCTATTTCTCTCCCATTACCCTAGCACTCTCAATAGGAATATCATTACAAGGTAGCCAAACAAATGAGCTGAAGAAGATCCACTTTAAATATCAGGAGAACACGAGAGAAACTACATCAAGACTGATCGAAAATCTCAAGAAGGCGCTATCAACGAGGCTCATCTAAATTGTAAGAGTTTATTTAAAGTCAATTGTATACTCATTTCTCATATAGATTTCAGTATAGAGTTTGAAATCCAAATTCAATCAGGTTATTGTGTAAGACCACCTTCAACAGGAGTATACGTAGGTCATTGTGTAGGACTGTATCGGTTAGTGGTGAGCCTATAAAAAATCAATATATTATTTGTGAGCCTATATAAACTCCTTTAAGTCTCTGAGTAAGATTCCGACAAGAGTGTACATAGGTCCTTATGTAGGACTGTAAAGGTTGGGGGTGAATTTATATAATACTATATAAAAGTTAATGATGAACTTGTAGAAAAAATTAATATGGTAAAATTCAAAAAACTCGAATTTGAGTTTGTCATCCAAAGAGTAGAGTATGGATTTAACTAAGTCACTATATATAAGTGTGTTTGTGATTATTTGTGTACGTAAATCGATTTATGCTTGTGTTTGAATTGGTTATTATGGATGCATGATTAGATTGTATGCTAGATGCTTAGTTTAGTACTCACACAATTAATATTTTATATTTTTCATCATGGACTATTTCCTTATATAGTTAAATCTTTATGACTTATGTTCTAAAACACACTTTATTAATTAATTGGTAAATAATCTTAAGTGATTATATTCACCACCTCATATAACTTAACTAATATTCTAAGCTTGTAAACTTTTGCAATATAGTACATTGCACATCAATCAATTTCAAAAGACCACAATAGCACAAGATTCTAAAAATAGGCCAATCTAAAAGTCACATACGCTGCACACAACAAGAAAACAAGTAGAATTTAAATACTAAATACCACCCTTGAAACTTTCTTAGAGCCAACCACGATGTTTTTGTGCCATCCAAATGGTTCATATGGTTATTATGATTAGAAAAATCGTAGGTACAAGTGTCATCCCGATACAAAACTTCTATAGCCCCTACAAAGTTTCCAATGGTAGATATTTAAACCCCGCTGTTTCCTGTGGTATAGCCCATCCGAGTTTTGAATCTGCCTGCTTTTTAGACTCCCTTCGGGTCGTTTGGCACCGCCGATTCGAGATTCCTGGTTGTTTGGTAGCATAAAGTAAGTAATGAGGGTTTCAAATCAAGGGGGTTTCAAATCCTCTCTGTGAGGGGGTTTGAAATCCACAGTGAGAGCTTAGATTACACCTAAAATTATTTTAATAGTTGCAGGTGTAACATATGTGTCACTATACTATTATTCTATTGGGCACATAACCCACTAATGATGATCAGCACCATCCGAACATTGTCCATGTAAATCAATGATTAAAAATGGTTAGTTAATCACTTAAACATGATCTTGTGCTTGTGGCCCATCCGAGACTTGGAATTTCATAATTTTCGGGCAAAATATATATTTCAACGGGCTTATCACAACCATTGTGTCAAAAATTAGATATCTCACTAATTAGAGATATTAAAGTTGATTTAGTAATTAAATTCAAACCCCCATAAAATATACCATATATAGCTACTTTTGGATTAAAGTTGATTCACACTCCATGTGTCAAACACACTGCGAGGATTCCAAATCCAGGGGTTCGGAATCCAGGGGGTTCCAAATCCACGCTCCCAAACAGGTCCTTCCTGTTATGGTCTTTAGAAACTGATAGATGAAGCCGATTTCTCACGGCCGTCTGTGTCGACACATAGATATCAACCATGGGAGCAAGGGCCAGCAAGCAACGTCCATGTTTTTGACTGGGCCATCTCCAACATAGTACTCGGCCAATGAAATCCTGTTCTGCCCTGTCACCATGTCCCAAGCTCAACTTAGCCACTTTCAAATCCGCAAAGGCCCATCTCTAATAGCAGAGATTAGCCAATCAAATCCTACCGCGTGGGGTCTCTATGGCCATCGGGTGGTAGAGTCCCATTCATCCGACCGTTCATCTTACATGTCTTAACGGTATGGCATTAAGCTATTCGAAGTTGATGGATAGGCTATGCCGTTGGAGAAAAACTTTGATACTCTGGAGTGTGATAGATGATACTCGGACAGTTAGAAATTAATTAAAGATTGTCTACGTTGCATGTTACAATTGAAATTAAATAATCCAAATTAAACCCTACAAGTTTAAATGCGTTAAACATCAAGCGCATTTGATTATCTAACTATTGTATTATCTGATGCTTATTGGACAGGGAAAAATGAAAATATCTAATGTTTTTACTTATGAAACATGTGACCACGAATCAAAGGCTGGAGATGTTCGACCACTCTAATTTTAGGAATATAACTTATCAACAGTAGGTACGACAATTTAATCGGTTTAATTTCGGTAAATTATGCCACGTGTAGCGTTTCCAAGTGACTGCTTATCAAGAGTTATGCGCCGGAGTATCAATCAACTCCCCATCTCGTTTAGGAGAATTTTGTTCTCCTGTGCGGAGCTCATTAGTTCAACCGTCTGGATTACCGAACCAACGGCGGCATAGTTAACATCGAACTGCATCATTACCATTCACGCCCTGGACCATTTAAGATCTCGTAATTCTCCGTCCACCATGATATCAGAAGCACTCAACACCAGTACACCACGGCACCCAGCTAGGAGGGGCAGATCCGGTGGATCCCTGACTGTGGGGACCACCTTGATATATGTGCCTTACATCCACGCTGTCCATCAATTCTGACAGTTAATTTTAGGGCAAAATCCCAAAAATGAAGCAGATCAAAGTCTTAGGTGGAGCACGCTGCAGTAAACAGTGGTGATTGAATATCCACCGTTAAGAACTTCCTGGGGGCCACGAGAATGTTTATTTGCCACCCAACCTGTTGATAAGGTCACAAAGACTACACTACAGGAAATAGTAATGATTGCAAGCCCACCATCAAAAACTTATCTGGGGATGCGAAATTTTTGGATCAGGCTTATATTTGTGTTTTCCTTTCATCCTTGCCTGTGTGACCTTGTCAACAGGTTGGATGAAAAATAAACATTACGGTGGGGCCGTAGAAAGGTTTCAATGGTATATGTCATTATAACCACTGTTTCATGTGGTGTGGTCCACTTGAGCTTCGTATATGCTTAGTTTTTGAAATGGTGCCCTTAAATAAGCTGGAAAAATGTATGGACGGCGTGGATATAAAACATATAAATCAAGGTGGGCCCCACAGCGCCCAACAACACCTAGCGGGTTGGGGTTGGGTCACCACGCGATCCACTTCGACAGCTACTCATGCTCACTGACTGCTCCCCTGCTTAATTCGGAAACGCTACAAACTCAAACAGACAAATTTCGGAAACGCTACAAACTCTCCTCCATATCTGATGCTTTCTCATACCCACCCCATCAGCCTCATCGCCGCTCCCATCGCCAAGACTCGTCACCACACTCAATGGAGAAACAGCTCCAGTTCCTGTGTCCTGCAACACCACAGAACATTCCGTGCTCCCAAATCCTCATTCCAACCAACAACAGCCCCTTTGAATGGAGAAGAAAAGGAGAAGGAAGAAGAAAGACCGAAACTGAGGTGGATGAAGATAGGCCCTGAAATAACAGACACCAAAAGCAGGCAATTTCTCAACTCCCGCCCAAGATGACCAAACGCTGCAAGGCTCTCGCCGAGCGCGTCATCTGTTTCTGTCCTGGAGACGGTGCCGATCTCTCTCAATTACTGTCGACGTGGGTGAAGATAATGAAGCCGAGGAGAGCCGATTGGCTGTCGGTTCTTAGGGAGTTAAAGAAGCTAGAAATTCTGTTGCTTTTAGAAGTGAGTTTCCGCCTTCTTCCCCTTTTCTTCAATTACAATGTAATTCATGATTATTTACCTATAATGATTGTCTTGAGTTCTCTGGAAATGATTTTGATTTCCATGGAATCCAACTCTTTAACTGTTTATGGAAAAGGTATGGGAATCAATTTCCATTTCGGAGGATTTACTATATACAAAAGATTATGTTGGACCTCGATTTCCAAGGTCGTGAGAGATGTCTCCCTTTTGACCATTGACCTCTTAACATTTCCATGGAAAACTGCACTCCAGACCAAACCAAGGGATTACTGTTGAATTCTGTGGTTCTCCATTCACTGAGGATTCCATAGGTTTTTCCTCCAAACAGTCTCCAAATGCTTCTATTTGTAGTTGTGTTGTGTGTTTGTGAATTGGCATTGCTTGTTTGCTTGATGAGGTATCATATGACTCTCAATGTAGAGAAAAGGGGTTCTTTTCTTCAATGTGGCTATTGTTCACAGGTGGGGCCTGCCTGTCGGTAACTGAAGCATTCATCCTATGGCCTCATCGGGCCTCATCGGAGTCTGCTACATGCCTCGGTATCTCCTATCTGATGATCTGATCGATCTGATGAAGGCTGACAATTGAAACCAATGGTCCACATTTAACAGGGGCCCAATCGAATGGTTTGGACATCTGGTTGGGGAGGTTTTTTTGGGGGTACGTCTCATCCACCATGGGCCCATTGTATGAAATTTCGGATCACCAAAAGATGGGCCCGTCGTGTTTTCTGGCCTGAGAAAGCACTTAATTGCAGATTGTTTATTTTCAGTGTGCACCAAGTCTCTTACCATCCTATGATGGTGGGCAGGGGTCTAAAAGGCTTTCCAAAACAGAGTTTTTAAAATTTGGTTGAACTTGTATTTTGAAATGCTTGCTTGATTCCTGCCAACCACCTTTCAATGGTGAGAGGTAATATGCACCACAACTCTCGTTGCCCTTTGTGCTCATTGAAGTCATGTTCTTTTGATAAAATGTGACCATTTTTGCCTCTGAAAGATCCCTTCCAAAAACTTTTTGGATCTAAAATCCATTCCCAATGTTATGAAAGCACTTGCCGTTATTTTGCCCTCTTATCAAAGAATTTCCAGAAAGAAGATATTTCTCAATTGGAGATGGGCTCTTTATCAACAGAGCATAATAAATGCCATGCCTTCTAGTTCTTGAACCTCTGTCTGACCGTCCAAGTCAATATTGAAATGAAAACTAGATTTTTTTTTTTTTTTTTTGGTGTGAAGATTCATGACTGTAAAGTGTGAAGATTTGTAACTGTAAATTGCAGCAACAATTCAGACAAAAAAGTTAAAATTTGTTCTTAACACTGAGAACCGATCACATACAGCTGGCCACATGCTAACTCAGTGTGCAGCCCCATCTTCCTGCCAAAGTGACACTTGTGCAGGGCATCAGAGCCATGTGGCGGGCCCCACCAAGAAGATCACCCGTCTCGAAAATCTTGCACATCCACTCATTAGGCAGGCTACACGAGTACTCTGAGTCTGACTATTGGCCTTCCAATGATTTCGAGTGTGGCATGCCTGATGAGTGGATAGGCTTGGTTTTTGTCCATGGTGATCTTCATGGTGGGGCAGACCTCTTACATCTAGATGAGTTGCACTTTGGCAGGGAAGACGGCTGCGTGCTAAGTTAACACACAACCCGCTGTTGGTAATTGGCACTCTTTTTTACTAGATTATTTTCTTCATTCTCAACTCATGAATGCGCGCCATTCTCTGCTTTGATACATGTAGAAGCCTTTATTTTGTCTGCCCAACATCCTAGAATCATAATTTAGAGTTCACGAGTTAATTTAGACATTTAACTAGGAGTTTGAATCCATAGTAAAATTTTAGATGTCTCTTTGTGCAGACCTTTAGGCATAGAGACAGGATTTTCTCCTTGTACCTATTCCAATTTTCCCTTAGCAACTATCCAACATAACTGCCCTATGATCATTGCAGAAACTTTGCCAGTTCTTCCAAAAGTTAGATGTCGCCTGCGATACCCCTGAATGGCACGAATACATATTGTACAGGTAAAATCAAAGTATCGGACACAAACAATATGCATACACACCCATTTTGAAGTAGCTGTATGCTTATCTGAATGTGTTTCCGATGATCTGGTTTTATGGTGCATTTGGCTCGTAACCTTGAGAAATGGAGAAAAATAGTTTGTGATTTTGGAATCTATGCACTTAGTAGAATTTCCAACAATTGAGAAATGGGGCTCCTATATGTTGTATTGGAAAGAGAGGGCTCTTTCACATCTACATGTGCATTGTTTCACAATTTTTAGAAATTCTACAAAAAGTAGAAATACTGATAATCATGAGTTATTTTTCTCGGCCCTAGCCAAACGCAAGCTGAGTCTTTGGTTTCCCTGGTAATTTCTATCAGTCTTTTGCTATTTGACCATTGTATTTTGCTACATCAGAGGTATCAACCTCACCTGATGCAAAAGAGATCCTTATTTCAATGTGGTGTCTAAAGTTTTCATGGAATCGACCTCATTGATATCAAGTACTGGTTTGTTATTTGTTGTAAACAAAATAGTGTAAACCTGGTGTACGAGCGAAAGTCCGTCATGACTCTCAACGAATAGAGCCCTCACAATCCAGTTGATATAGATCTGAGCAAATGTGGCATGCTCGCCTTGATTCAAAACAAATCGTGTATGGGTGTAGTGGGTACCAACAATTTCGGGGCAAGGTGGTTGTGCCACACCCACCTTTTCCTCGAGCTCAAAAACTTAAAGCATTTTCTGAAAGTCAAGAGTAAAAAACTCTCTGGTAATTTGTAGGAGCGAAAAAGGTGGAGCAAAGACTTTAAGATGCTCACATAGTACAAAGACGATTCCTCAGTTTACCTAAGAAAAGAACTGAGTTTCATGGAGGATGTCATTATTTTGTCACCTCTTCTTCATTTTAATTAGAGGAATTCTAATATGCAGGTGGCTGCATTAAAGTGCCAAGTAGTTCCTTGTTGCCGGACAAGTGGGAATTATATCCGGTGATCAGGATTTTTGATCTGGTGGGCCACCACGTCAATGGGCTATAGGCCAAATTCACAGTGATTGGACAATTCTGACCATCCACTTGCTTCTGGTTGAATGTGGACCGCTGCTCTAATTGTTCCTTTTGCAAGCTGTTTATCGGATTGATACATAGCCCAATCCCCTTGCTTTCAGTGATACAGTCTGTCCACATGGTAGCCCACCAGAAAAACAGTCCCGATCACCACACCTGTTTGCCAGGTCCACTATTAAGAGGGAACTACATAAGGGCTTTTATCCATCAGCATATATATTAGCACTGTTATGATTATTTATTTTCATATTTTCTGAAAGGTCATTTCTAATTATTTTTTATTATTTATAGTTTTATGCTCTTCAACATCTTAGGGCCTGTTTGTTTCACCAATTATTATCGTAATGTGAAGGAAATGTGCAATGATTATAAATTACTTCACCCGTCTCATGACAACATTTGCATTTGACTGCCGATTCTTGTGTTTGGTTTATCGGCTATAAAATTATAATGATGGCATTTTTATGTTACTTTAACGTCAAATCATCACCAAAATACATTGATGTTGTTGTTTAGATTTTAAATTTTCATAGTAATAACATGAAAAAGTGCAATGATGACAAATTACTTTACTTGTCTCTTGAAAATATCTGCATTTGATCAGCAATTCTTGTGCTTGACATCAGTAAAATCATAATGATGACACATTTCCCTTATATTAAATAGGTGTGAAACAAAACAGGCCTTGGAGAATGAATCTAGCATGCTCTTCAACCTCTAAAAGAGAATTAATCTACTATTCACACCATTTTGAAGTTCAAAGTTTAATCTGCTTGCATCTATGTCAACTATCAAAGCCAGCAGAATGCATACTTGCTTAGTCATCTATTGTTGATCATAAGGCAAGCCAATGAAGACTTATGGTATGGTATCATAAGCCGTCATGTGCAGTGTGAAAATCTCCCCAGGACTTTGAAAATCTCATCATAATATCACAAGAAATACACTAAATGATATTATCGCGATATTTTCATTTTCAAAATCTTAGCAGAATTTAAATATCGTGTTTTTAACGCGATATTAACTCAAGTACAAACATTTATGAAGGTTTTATATGAATATATTGTTTAAAAGTTAAATTTATTTTATACTTTATGATTAATATTTTATTTTATTTTTTTAAATTTTGGTGAGATTCTCCTAATAATATCCCGAGAAAACTCTCAGAAATTGAAAATCTCCTGAGAAATTTCTGGGGCAAGAAACTGCCGAAAATGAGATTTGTCACTACGGTCACGTGTGGCCATCCTGAGCATTAAAAGTACTGATGATTTGCCATTTATGTATTTGACTGTGGATGCTCTTTCCCAACTTGTGCTACGATCAAAGCCCCATTTTTTTCTATGTATTTGACTAGGATGCTCGTTATCCTCTACAATCAAAGCCCTGGTTTTGCTCACTAAATTGTTTTATTCTTGATTTCCGTCCGCCGTTTGCTGAAGAGATGAACACTCTTGACGTGGAGCATACCTATGGGAATGGCTATGGGCTGGATTCACATATAGGTCAGCCTTTATCAGGCACATGCAGTGATACGTCCCATAACTCAAGCCTAGGCCCTGCCAGTTATTCATTTGGGTCAATATTCAGACCCATAGCCTGGCAAGTTTATTTACTGGGCCTATGCACATCCTGGGCAATTGATGACATTAATTGCATCTGGCATGCCACAGCATTCGGAGTTCATGTAGAACTGTAGAAGGCATTTACATCTTTGATCTCTTGCTTTTGTTTCCTTCTTTCTTCAAGTAACACCTTTCCCTCCTTTAGGTAATGGAGTTTGCCCTTGTAGAGGATTCATTCGAAGCCAATGTTCGGGATTACACCAAAATAATCGATGCTTATGCAAAGCAGAACCGCTTGCAAGATGCTGAAAATGCACTCGCAGCCATGAAGAGTAGAGGTTTTACATGCGATCAAGTCACCCTAACAGTTCTGCTTCATATGTACAGCAAAGCAGGCGATCTAACACGGGCAGAAGAAACATTTGCAGAGATGAAGTTGCTTGGCCTGCCATTGGATAAGAGAGCTTATGGGTCAATGATAATGGCCTATATAAGAGCTGGAATGGCAGGCCGTGGAGAGAGTCTGATAAGAGAAATGGAAGCCCAAGACATATATGCAGGGAAAGAAGTCTACAAGGCATTGTTAAGAGCTTATTCCACAGCTGGGGATATTGGTGGGGCTGAAAGGGTATTTGATGCCATCCAGTTTGCGGGTATTGCCCCTGATGTCAAGCTTTGTGCTCTTCTCATGAATGCATATCGTGTGGTGGGTCAGAGCCACAAAGTTCGTAGTGTGTTGGAGAATCTTCGGAGGGTTGGACTTCAGCCCAGCGATAAATGTATGGCTGTAATGTTGGGTGCTTATGAGGATGAGGGCAGCCTTAACAAGGCATTGTCCCTATTAATAGATCTCGAGAAAAATGGTTTTGTGATTGGTGAAGAAGCATCACAGGTTTTGGCTAAGTGGTTTCGTAGACTAGGGATAGTGGATGAGGTAGAACTTGTATTGAGAGAAAATGCTGAAAAGGAAGTAGTGCTCTGAAAGAGTTGTGGAATTCATTTCTCGTTTCTTAAAGGAGGATGATGGTATATAAACTGCATTGAAAGATGGTGTATCTATCATCTGCGTCTAGTCAGTCCATGAACCCATTGTCCTGGCTGTCCAATTGACCGGCCACTGGTTGGAGGGTCCATGGTCTAAAAGTTAACATCGAGTGCATTTACTGTCTGATCGGTGGGATTTTGAACAGTCAATGAATTTGGGAATGCTTGTTGGG